>JXSR01S061957.1:80083-91382 GCA_000969725.1 Ophiothrix spiculata | reverse complement strand
TTTCCAAAATTTGCGCCAAAATTTCGCAAATTTTGTTAATATTTAAGAAAACACCGAAAACATGCACCAAAATAGCTCATTTTTTATAGAAAAAATGGGATTTGTATGAATTTAAAGCAAAATTTATGTTATTTGCTACACGGAAAAAATGTGGGTGTACCTTTTTGTGTCTGAGCAAAATTTGTTGCCCCCCCCCCCCTAAAAATTGTTTTGCCCCTACTCGCCCCCTCAAATGAAATTTTCTGGTTACGCCACTGTACCAAACCAACTCATTGACTTCATTTTTGTTAAATCATTTCAAAACAACAGATTCACGAGTTACAGTACAGTTTTTCACGAAACCTCATTGACGGTCGTACACCAAACGCATCATGTGTTTCTATACATTTAAGTGATGTTCCTAAAGCCGTGATATCTGAATAGGTAATAACAATTCAGAATGACAAATTTATAAAACATGATAGTTCTCACAAAATTAAAAGGATTGTCTTAGTCAAGCTCCGCATACGAATATGCAATTGGCGCTGTAGGTGCGTTTAGTTTGCCAATAGCAAGAGTATTATATACCGATATGAATTTAACATTCAGGTAAATATTCTGTTCCTTTTGAAAGTGTTTTTGCACATACGTATGCATACTTTATTGGGAATGATCATGTTACGCCATAATAGAAAGGGGCCAGAAAGGGCATGAGTCGTACACTAATATTGTCGGACAAGGTGATGTCATAATTTTGAGATTCGGTCGAAAATCGTTGGCTACTGGCACATAATCAAATGCATTCCCTGATAATTGTTGTGAAATATATTTCCAATATTTTATTAGTACTAGGATTCTTGATGAGCAACTATTGTGAAACTTGGAAAAAAAAACCCGTTTAAATACTGTACAGTAATATTTAACCAATTACAGTGACTAATTTCTGAACACGCATAGCTTGCAATGCATTGGGAAAATGCTCTTTAGTAATGAAAATAATAAAAGTTATTTATTTTTTGACCCTTTGGTAAAATTTGGTCTGAATTTTGAAAAGGCCTAAAGGTAAACCTTTTCCCAATTTGTCTCGTTAAAACGGCGTCCCAATAATTACGAAGCCAATAATAATACTAACCGATGTGTGCAATAATATTTATAACGAATAAGTATATATCATATGATTTTAAGTGATTACATCAATACAAACAATACTCTGATTTTGTTTACATTTGACGAATTCTTAATTATCTTATAAGTATTAATTTACAAAACCACAAACGTTCGTGCGCGATATAGCTTGTATGGCCCTATTATTCTTATGGAATCCGTTACCAAATTCAATATTCTTGATCTTGCCGTAGATGATGGTTCTTCATACTTTTACATATTTACTCTTGAAAAATATGAATTTTCCATTCTTTACTCTAATCTGGCCTTTTAATGCTTTCGCTACTTTATCATTTGTAGGTAGTACATAAATCGTTATGACATCAACTAACGTTGTCAGTTTATTGCTATTTTGGTATGTAAGGGATTTAGCCATTCTATGGTACTAGACAAATTTCCCTTGGGATCATCCCTCCTATACTTTGATCAACACCAAATAGGCGGGCCTCTTCACATCGTGAATTGATACAAATAAGCGCGTGCGTAATTGATCACAGCACAACTGCATGAGACGCAGCGCGCGTTGTACGTGTGACTCGCGCATCAGTATCTACGGCGCGCGGGTAATTGGGATTATGTTTACTTGCGGATGAATAAAAGCCTCATAATTCCCGCCTATTTAGTTTTGATCAAAGTATAGTCCAGTTCACAATAAGTATCAACTTACACATTTTGTCAGTTCTACAGACGAAAGCACATAAATATATATGTACGTTGTGATTGGTTTGCATTGTAACATATAAAATCATATATGGTGTCCTAATAATTTGCATTATGGCCACGTTGCGTTTGGTGGCACCAGTACCAAACTTCGTCAGGCCACTGATTGATCACGTGACATTTTGCATTATATTTCCCACACACTATAATTCAGTTTAAACATTCAATTTCAAACACACTTATTCAGATATTAACATATTCGTTTATTATTGAGTTCAGCAACTACATTGTATATACGTGTGCAACTCCATCTATTCATTTATATTGTACCTACATTTGCTCTTCAAACATGCACAGAATATATATGACTACTTGACTTGTATTTTCACATCGACGCCTTTAGGTAGCAGTTTGTCATTCATGATTTTACTGCACTAGATGATTGAATATCTAATTAACTGTGAGACAGTTTCAATACTTAGAATCTTGAGTCTTAATTTCAGTTCAGTTTATTTAACTCCCGGATTTAACTGTATGGATGCAGCAACGTAAAAATAAATTATAAAAGATCACTCGTTTTTTTGTCTTTCTTTTTTTTAATAAGTGTAATTTATCATGAAGTTTTATATCACTTTATTGCACTCGAACTATAGCCTAGGACTAACAAAAATATTGACCCTTTAAAACAATATTTTAAGTAGTGTCATCTTTTTAAATTATGTTTATGTCATTTATCATATATATAATGTTTTCTTGGATTATAATTGATTCCGATGACCATTTTTGCATTATTTAAGTGGGTCGTCACGCTGCTGACACAGTAGTGTTTTCAATATAAATTCTAATTGTTTTTATACCAATAATAATATATGAGCAAATTAAAGCGAGAAAATCTGAATGTACACAACTATGACCACTAAAGTTTGTAACAAAATCTCAAAAATGCCACCGTTACCAGTACAGTTGAACACGGATAAATTGATACACTATTAAATTTCAATGGTAGTACAACATGCATGTCAAAATTTCAATGGTAGTACAACATGCTTGTATGTGCATTCAATGTTCGTGACTGCCACATATTTGTGTTTTTTGCGTTCGATCAAAAAAATGTGCCAATACGTCGATCCTGGGTTTCCACCCGGAAGTCAATATTTACCGAAATGTTAGCCCAAACACTAATAAGCCGTGACATAAGCTCCTGATTATCAATTGCTTTTGGTTTGCTTACTTTTTTGCGCATGGTATTCTGCTTCAGAGATTTGCCTTTGTAATGCGGATTCACCATGTTCTCCTCAAACATTCAGTTTAGTTCAATTTCGAAAAATTTGCTTTTTTTACGTTTTACGTTTGGCACAAGTTTCTTGAACATTCAACGGTAGAAAAGGATAACAGTCGTTATCCTTTTCTCGAGCAAAGATCATAATCATTACTCATTTGTACATTTTGTTTTACAGCATATATTAGCATATCAAATCGGTTTACTTGCCTTTATGAATTATGCATAACTATGATATATGGCTAGGAAATCAATTAGTCATCCTATCTGTTGCTATTAATCGAATAGGGCGATTACAAAGTAACGTTTGTGACCGAAAAATTGAAAAATTGAAAAAAATCACTAGTCTTTTAAATGGCCACAGAACGTAAAATATACATTATATCTACGAGTTTGTTGTTGATGATGGTGCTCACTGGTGGGATCAAGACAGGCAGGTGTTCAAAGATTAATTTTATTGCCAAAATACTGAATAAAGTTTATGTAACGTTCGGTAACGTTTGTGACATCGCACGGAATTGATTTTTGCTACAAATGACTTCAAAGTGAAAATTCTCTGACATGTTAGCGAATTTTTATTGCACTTTTCACAGATGATGGTTAACATATCTACAAATGTTACATAAAAGTAGTAGGAAATTCTATCGTCAGGATTTCTTTTAATGCAATGTTTTGATTAGTAACGTTTGTTAACGTTTGTGAAATTTTGGTGTAACGTTTTGGTAACGTTTGTGCAATTTTTGAATTAAAACATGTGCTGATTCATGCATGGATAGAAATTTTTTACAATTTCTGATTAGACAATACTTTTCACGTACCAAGTAACAAACGTATGGCTGAAAACCCTGCTTATGTCAAAAAAAGTTTCATTTTCACTGGAATGAGCCATACGTTATTGGAAGATCTATGTAATAGACGTATATATTGGTTTATAAAACTGACGAAACTATCTATTACTGCTGCTCACTTAATTTCTATCGACTAGATTTGATCGGAATACCCTATCTGCATGTATTAACAGTCCTGGAGAAAGATTTGTTTGGGGCCGAAAGACTTTTAAATCACATTGTGGCATAATATGTACACAAAATTACTCTTCATTATTATCCTCCTAGAAAAATTGATTGATGCTTTTGCCGTCAAAGTAATTGCCCATGATGTACTTTTGCCTTGTAAAATTCGACACAGGCATTTCAACTAATTTTTAAATATCCATGCCATATATAAAATATGTTGATGTAAATTTTAAAAGTATCATTTAAAAAACAAAGAATACCGAGAAAATGTTTTCAACAGAAGTACTTTTAGCGTTAAAAGGAGATTTCTTTTTTACAGTTAAAGAAAATTTTCTAATTTCCAAATGTTATTCATAGTCATATGGACATATTGTGATTAAGCACTCTTTGTAGTCTTGGCTGTGCTTTAAACTGTATGGCAATTTACCTTAATAGACTTTATGTTTAAATTGTAACACCTACTTTTATAAATTGATGGTAAAGTAAAAGAGACAAGCGATGTATTAATATCAACTAAGCGTTAAATGGTAACAAATTGCCATTAAAAAGCCATATGTCATGCTATACTCAGTAACATCCCTACTGGAAAAGGTATTTAGATACACGAACAACAAAATTACTAACCAAGAGAGCCCAATTAATATTTTCCTTAAGCGGATCATAGAATCACAGTGTTCACTGTGTGAAGCAATAACCATATACATCATACTTCGAGTGTGAGGTTGACGTGTCTTTCTTTTGCATTATTTAAGTGGGTCGTCACGCTGCTGACACAGTAGTGTTTTCAATCACTTCTAGCATCAATCAACGCTTTATTTTCGCACATCTTAAGTAGAGAATGGGCATTCGTCAAAGCAACAGATGCTGACGTTTTAATACAGGACTTGTTCACCCAAGTAGCTTTTGCTGACAGAATTTTAAATCTCTCTTCCTACCTTTTATAATTAACATTTGTGATGCAATGGAAATGACGTAGGCATTCATGTCTTTGCGGTTGAATATAAATGTTGTTGCATAAAGTTTCGCACAATAAATGCATGAGCAACAATATGATTAAATAAATGTATGTACATCAATCAAATATTTGACAGATATTTGCATCAATATATTTTTCTTAAACATAATCTGATTACAGAGAGAACTACATACAAAATATTTACAAGGTGAAATCGCAGGTCTTTTATCATGCAATTCTCCCAGCACGGCCTCTGTGTATTGTGACTTCGCATAAGTTTTGGTCGTGAAAGCAGACAAGAGAGCAAAGAAACGATGTTATGATTTGAATATTTGTATGAGAGCATGCAGAACATCCATTGTTATCATATTCAGAAGAACTGTGAGTTTTAAATGTCTTTAATATATGCCCAATTGGATGTCTGGTGCTCTTTTAGTAACTTTTACTGTACTATGCATTGATGCAAATGTTGTAGCAAAAGGTTTTTTTGCCTATTTGGAACCACAATTTGCCAAATTTGCCAGATATTTAAACATTTTATTTAAAATAATCAACGGAGAAAAGCTGCTAAACTACATATAAAAATCAAGTGATTTGACAATTTTCTTTATCGACAAACTCTTTTCATATACAAGTTTTGATTTGTAACATATAGACCACATCTGTGTCATAAGAAAAGAAGATCAACAAAACGGAAATGCGGGTAAGGTCCTTCAGAAACTCTATAAGATGTATAATCAATATCTATAAAGATTCATGTCACAATGCATAGTTAAGGAGGACATTTCTATTGACGATTTGGTATCCCATAGTGGTTTTCCAAACATTTCGTGATCAATCGATATTTAACGCTTCAGAAACTCTTTTAGCAAAAGATATATAATCAATATCTATTATGATTTATGTTACAATGCATAGTTAAGGAGGAAATTTCTATTGTCGATTTAGTATCCCATAGTGTTTTTCCAAACATTTCGTGATCAATCGATATTTAACGCCAAACCTTAAAACGAAATAACGAAAAACGAAATAATTATCATCTTAAAAATAAACGATGCCTTTCTGCTTCATCTCATTGTTATTATCAATTCAAATTTGCTTTGTAATAATCTCTCAACTTACCGACTGTTAGAAATCGATATCAAAAAAATTAAAACAATGAACACAAATATTGGAAAATTTTGAATGCAGCAAATGTAATTTCAAAAATTCAGTAAACTTAATTTTGAACAAACTTGTGCCAGACAAGCTTTCTTCCTAAATATTTTACTTCACCTTCTGCGACAGACGTATGCAACATCAATCTTGATAATCCTTTTGGTTTTTCAATTACTTCTGTTTTTAGTTCGTGTTTAGTGTTAACCTGTATATATCTGAGACATCTAACTACCTAGCACCGGATGACTACTTCATGTTACAAATTAACTCAATGAGCCAGACAACATATCCTTATACAAATGATAGATTATACAAAAGAATATCTATATGCCACGAGCAGGTTGTGCGTATTATGTGTTAACTTAGCTAAGTAAAAGATTTTAAACGAAATAACGAAAAAAGAAATAATTATCATCTTTAAATAAAATATGTTTTTCTGCTTCTGCTTTGTAATAATATCTCAACTTACCGATTGTTAGAAATCGATATAAAAATCAAAACAATGAACAAAAATATTGGAAAATTATGAATGCAGCAAATGTAATTTCAAAAATTCAGTTTATTTAATTTTGAACCAACTTGTGCCAGACAAGCTTTCTTCCTAGATATTTTTCTTCACCTTTATCTGCAACAGACGTATGCAACATCACTCTTGATAATCCTTTTGTTTTTTCAATTACTTCTGTTTTTAGTTCGTGTTTAGTGTTAACCTGTATATATCTGAGACCCCGGGGGGCTACTCAGATATGGTTTGGGTAGGGACGTGCCTCTGGGAAATTTTGAAAGTCACCCATCCAAATACCAATTCTAAAGAAAAATTGACCCATCCATATACCATATCTTTTAAATTTTGACCCAAATTTAATAAAAAATCGCCTTTTTTCGGTCCAAAATTCGCTGTATTATAGCAAAGTTTTCAAACATTTTGAGAAGAATGTACAAATTTGTGCCATTTGGCGCAAATTTTCAAAAAAATTTGAAAAGAGAACCCATCAAAATACCCAATTTTGCGAAGAAAAAGGACCGATTGGAATACCAGAAAGCCTGATTTTGCTACCCGAATTTGCGGCACGTCCCCATAACCCCTTTTGTACTAAGTAGCCCCCCGGGTCTGAAACATCTAACTACCTAGCACCGGATGACTACTTCATGTTACAAATTAACTCAATGAGCCAGACATGTGTCCTTATACAAATGATAGATTATACAAAAGACTATCTATATGCCACGAACAGGTTGTGCGTGTTATGTGTTAACTTAGCTAAGTAAAAGATTGACCGAAAATAACATTTCTGATGAAATTATTATTATTTTATTCAAAGCTGAAAGATAAAATTCCATTTTATCGTAAAAAACATTTTTAAGACAAAATGGTTGCAAAAATACTGTGCATAATTGCTCGCGCGCAGTATTTACTTCTGAGATGTCAATGGGGAAATTTCGGATTTGAAAGAAAGCCTGAAAATATTTAATACCGACCGACTTCATTTGATTTGTATTGATCTCAGTAGCAATAGGAATATTCAAAGTATGACAACCTGTAATAAAGAAAATAAAAGAGTTCTGTCTTCAAATTGTTTAGTATTGAGCACAAAGTGGTTTCATTTTATAGGTAGAGGCTGACATTGCACATGCGTAATCTTGAAAATGCGACCCCTTACCTACCCCACTGAGCTATATACCTGGAGGGGAGAAACTCTGCATACATTACAATGCATGTACGTGTACGGGACGGTTCGCAAACACTTGTATAGTAACAAAAAAGGCCAAAGAACAACTGTAGCAACAGTTTTAATATAACAGCCATTGCAACATCATTTCCTCACTAGTAACACCTCTTACAATCTCATTGCGCGAGCCACATTGGTGTTTGGCACCAAATTGTGCCTTGTAATAATTATTGTTAAATATAAAACTATATGTTGTTGTTGATGTTACGTGCTTTAAAAGTAGACACAGAATATCATGCAAACGATGGCCTGTCATATCACATTCTACAGTTGGTATTTTCTTATTCAGATTATATATACTTCACTACATGTTTAAATAGCAAATATTCAGTTATGTGTTTGAATTTCCTTTCTGGTTCACAGTAATCTAATGCCGCAAATTTGAAAATTTCTTTTCAAAATGTTAGAATTTTTTTGCCAAAATAGAGCAAATTTGGACAGAAAAAGTGAGATTTTTGATTAAATTTGGCTCAAAATGTAGACGAATTGGTATATGGATGAGTCAATTTTTCTTAAATATTGGTATCCATCCAGGGTGGCTTTCCAAATTTCCCAGAGGTACGTCCCTACCCAAACCAAATTTGAGTTACCCTCTCCCCCCCCTCTCCGGATCTCTGCATTATTTATTTACACTTTGTAAGGCTCGTGATTTCAATCACCTAAGCAATAAAGCAAAAAAAAAAAACCGACAAACAAATACATTAATAAAACAAATAACCTTGTTTCGAAAGATATAAAATCTTTCGAGAATAAACAATAGAAATTAGAACAAACAAATACCCAGTAAATATGAAGAAACGTGATACGAAGAACCTTTAATGTACCCTTAGTGAATCTCTAAGTTCAGCATCGCAATGGCTTTCACACAGCACTGTTCAAATTTTCGTTCACCAATTCGTATATTTTGATTTGGAATAAACGTGGTTAATCGTCGGTGTACATGTACGGTGTTGTACATTTCCGTTCACAAATTCGTATATTTTGATTTGGAATAAATGTGGTTAATCGGTGTTGTACATGTACATTATACTCTGTGTTTAACCTTCTTTGATGCATATGATAATTGGCTTGATAACTAAATATCCAATCTGTTGCTTGAAATTGAATACTTTATTAGAAGATCGATGTAGTAGGTGTATTTATTGTTATATCAAACAGACAAGCATGCCTATTTCTGTTGCTCGTCTAATTGCTATTGATTCCAACTTGATTTGATTACAGTACGCCTGTTCATGTTTCAACTTATCTTTGCGATGCATTACATTCATAAAAAATCATTGTTTTGCAAGTTTAATATTTAGATGCTATAAAACATTTTACAATACCTTGGTTCCCTGGTATGATGCGTTTTGTCTCATTTGTTTTTTCTAGTTATGTTAGAAGTTCACCTGTGTATTGTTTTACTCTATAGTTGCACCTATTGATAATATGTTTACCAATAGATAAATTATGGTATTTCAAGATTTAAAACTCCGTAAAATTTGTTGATGGAACTGAAAATAAAATATCACATTACTAGGTGATTTGTAAATAAATAAAAATAAAAATAAATAAATAAAAAAACGTGCAAGAAATTGTGCCTGCCTTTATAAAAATTATATATTATGCAAGAAGAATGCTAAAAATTACCTTATAAGGCAATGTACACATACAACGGCGTTTAAAAGCATAAAAGTAGACGCACAATATCATAAACGCAATATCCTGTGATTACGCGATCTGTTGTAAGCATTTTCTTACTTAGACGTTGATTACTTTACTGCGCATGTCAATGAAATTTTTCAGTCAAAAATTATATCTTGCTTCATGAAACGCTAATGTTTACTATTATGACAATTATTGTATGAAACTACTAGTAATTCATTTGTGACTATATGATGGAGACGCTATTTTAAACAACAATATTCACTGAAAAAATACACGTATCTTATGTCAAACCTCATGGTAGACAGAATTACATTTTTCGCCCTATAAAGCAAGCCATGTAAACATCTCATTCACTGATCTTTGCATTATTAATTCACATATTCGCTTGTGCTTTCAATCACCTCTGCAATAAATCTAGAATTTCATTTGCTAACATGCTGAAGAAAATAGGCTATTCAACACGAGTAAGATGGTGTTACAGTTCAACTAATGTGGTTTGTTACTGTTTCTGTAATTTCTTTTGTACATGTACATTATACTTTGTTGTTTAACCTTCTTTGATGCATATGATAATTGGCTCGGTAACTAAATATCCAATCTGTCGCTTGAAATTGAATACTTTATTAGAAGATCGATGTAATAGATGCATTTATTGTTTTATCAAACAGACAAGCATGCCTATTTCTGTTGCTCGTCTTATTGCTAATGATTCCTACTTGATTTGATTACAGTGCGCCTGTTCATGTTTCAACTTATCTTTGCGATGCATTACATTCATAAGAAATCATTGTTTTTGCAAGTTTAATATTTAGATTCTATAAAACATTTTACAATACCTTGATTCCCTGATATGATGCGTTTTGTCTCATTTGTTTTTTCTAGTTATACCACGTGAATCAAACAAAATTATGCACGGATTAAAACTGATTTTGACCTTGATAAAAGCACCAAATTGTAAATTTCTTGTTAATGAAGTAACGCAGATTAAATAAGCTTTCAAATGCAGAAAAAATATAGAAATCGGATGAAAAATAAAAAAAGATATGACCATAATGCCAATAATTGCTAACAAAACATTGTTAATATTGTTTAGTCAAAATATAAATAAATTTAAACTATTGCAAATCTTGTATTCATTCAAATCATCTGCTTTAATGCATGTATTTAATCTAATTGTTTACAATAAGATTGATTAATTAATCATCTGCTTTAATGCATGTATTTATTTTAATTGTTTACAATGAGATAAATTAATTGGTGCTGAAAAAGATGTCGACTTTCATTAAAAGGCCTCATTACTAGATGAGTATATTAATTTACTTTTAAATGTATATGTATACATTTATTGATATTTGGAATATTATTAAATCTCTTTGTTTCGACAGATAGGCGTATTGATGTCTAATTAAGTTCGTCATTTACTTTCATGTGTAGATTGTACATATTGGTTGAAAGTGCAAATTGCAAGATGTTACTATGAGCCGCATTTTGAAGACCAACTGAAACATTATTAATGGCAACAATTTAATAACATCTTTCATGCAAACAAAATATTGTCAAAAGGTTATATTGCATGACCTGTTGCCTTATTTTTAACTTCAATTGTATTATAGAAAAGGGTTCAGTTTACCGTAAACAACGTTTCTTTTGCAAAATCAATAACATATGATGTAAATAAACGCGTTATATTGCAAAGATGACTTAACAGGTT
>JXSR01S061957.1:62005-80033 GCA_000969725.1 Ophiothrix spiculata | reverse complement strand
TGTTTCGACAGATAAGTTTATTGATGTCTAATTAAGTGCGCCATTTACTTTCATGTGTAGATTGTACATATTGGTTGAAAGTACAATTCATATTGCAAGATGTTACTATGAGCCGCATTTGGAAGACCAACTGAAACAATATTAATGGCAATAATTTAATAACATCTTTCGTACAAACAAAACATTGTCAAAAGGTTATATTGCATGACCTTGAAACGACCTGTTGCCTTATTTATAACTTCAATAGAAAAGGGTTCAGTTTACCGTAAACAACATTTCTATAGCAAAATCAATAACACATGATGTAAACAAATGCGTTATATTGCAAAGATGATATAACACGTTCTTATTAAACTATTAAATTATAATGATATAAAATTGTATTATAATCTTTAAAACAAAAAAATCCAGCTTTGTAAGTTATTTCTGTGGTTCAGAGCATTAACATTCAACTGGCATAGTGGTATGTAGTAATTGGCATGCTAGGTGAGATTATACCTATTCCATTACAAGCAGAATGGTGCCCATTAGATCTATTCATACAATACTGTTTCTCTTTTGAAAGAGGACTCCCCTTGTTTATGATTTAAATTTCATGGATAATTTCAAACTTTGAATCCTATTTAATATTCAAAGGTACTTCATTGTATTACACTTATAATAAATGACAATAGTAAAGGTCACCTGATGAACACACGTATATATGTAAAACAAACTTCAAGAGTGTTTATGAAAAACTTTCTTTTGGCTGATGTAATAAGTAGTTACGTATGATACAAATAATAATGATAATCATAGTTTGGTTGATTAGTAGCTTAGTAGCTTGTGAAGTAATGATCTCCACAAATAAAAATCAAGTAACTTGTAAAAATGAACTAAGAGAGTTTTTGGAAAACATTCTTCAATTATTTTGCAAACCATAAAACGTAGTTTTTAGCTGCTCATTAAGAAAGAAGCACAAAAGAATATATTTTTGGTTTTATATTCAGTACAATTTTCTAAAATTTAGATTGTTTTTCAAAAGAAGCTTTAAGGCACTGATATAATTGACATATAAATGTTCAACTCTTTACTTATGATCGGCTTTTTTTCTTTTCAGTTATGTAAATAAAATTGGTGAATCAATTAAGTAATCAATGTTTGTTTACATTTTTGTTAACCATGCATAGTATGTGAGAAGGAGAAAGCATATTTTAAGGTTTATAGAGTTACTGTCACTGTCTCTGTTTGAACATCATTTTTCATTCTCATTAGAAAACATCTTGATACTTTATCTTTTGAATATTCTCATTTCAATTGATATAATTGTAATTTCTGAAATTAAAATAATTTGTCTTTTAATCTTTTAACAAATATGCAAACAGACTTCGGTCTAGAGTAATTCATTAATTTTACCAATGGATACTAGACATAGGCGGCGGAAGCTGGGGCCGGGGGATATGTTCCCTCCTAAATTTCAGGTGGAGGGGACAAAAGGTAAGGAAAGCATATTGAATTTCCTCTTTGTTTTTGATAATTTAAATGTGAAAACCGAACAAAATTACGCGCTTTGCCCGAATTTTCAGTCAAAGTGTATCAAATGTAATTTTTTTATAATAGTTTTGCGCAAATTTCAAGAATTCGATAAAATTAGCCGATTTGACAGTTTTTTTCGCGCGCTACGCGCGCATTTCAAAATGTCATAATTTTTCCTCCGACCAGTTTTGCTCAAACAAAAAAAAAAAAAAAAAGAGAAGGAAAAAATGATGAAACAAAAGTTAGCCGTTCCCTCTGAAATTTCAACCTTCCGCCGCCACTGACACTAGAGCAATGAATCTAAAAATGACGTATGCCTTATCGCACTTGATAACCTTTTTGGTTTTTCAATTACTTCTGTTATGTTTAAGATCGTGTTTAGTGTTAACCTAAAAATATCTGCAAGCTCTAAGCACCTGACACCGGATGGCTGCTTCATGTTGCAAATTAACAATGTGCAAGAGATGTGTCTCTTTACAAATCTAGTATGCCAAAGTTTATGCCACTAACATGTAGTGCGGGAAATGTTGTAACTTAAAAAAAGCAAATTGACCCTAATACAGACAATATTTAAATGTAGCTCTTGCGATTTTATATTCTCCAGTTGGCGTTTTGTATAATTTGGTTACGTCATGCAAATTGCAAATATCAAATCCAAAACAATCGGTATATTTCAAAAGTGCTTCATATCACTCTTAAAATTATCTTACTCTTGTTGAGTAAAAACTTACAAAACGGTCACCGCTCATTTTGTTGAGTAAAATCTTACTCAACGTTAAACTTTACTCAACGTTAAGTAAGATGTGCTCAACATTGAGTAATATTGACTTAACCGAGTAAAATTTTACTCAATGTTGAATAAGATTTTACTCAACAATGAGCTGTGACCTTTTTACTCAGGGGGGGGGGGGTAGGACATGACGTCATGAGATTTTGAAACTCCCATTCAAAAAAACTTGAATTTTAACTAACGGTCAAAAATTTCATTTTATGCCCTTAATTAGTGTATAAACATATGCAGATTCCAAAACCGTTGGGGTTGGAACTTCAACCCCAGATAACTAAAAAGATATTCTGAATGTTTTGAAGAACTACTTCTCTTGTTATTTACGCATTGAAATATACGGGCGATATCACGGATGAATACGAATCAAATCTGAGTAAACAGTCTGGGTAAACAGGCAATTTATTACGCAGCCACCCTCCTCTGTTTTTACTCAACAAAGAGTAAAATAATTTTTAGAGTGTAACTTAATATATAACATTTTAAACGCTAACTAGATTGATGTTATGGTATTAAAATGAGATTCAGGAATTATTTTTCTACCGTTAGTAATGATTCAATTCTCATTACTAGTATTTGAATTACAGATTTTACAACTTTATGCAGCAATCCATAAATTGGACATTATAGGTTAATAAATGCGCATTCATTTTGCAGTGACTTTGACAAGATCACTTGGCATTCGGTACATGGCCTCGGTCACATTATCTGTTACATAAATATAATTCATATCATTCTACGTATTTTTGCTATGAAATCAAACGTCAAAACAATCAAACATTTTATCTGATTAAAAATTGTAACGACCATAAGTAGCATTGCATGTTTAACGCAATTGACGCAGCCCAGAACATGTCCCGGGGTGCATCATGCATTATCGGTTTTGATTTCCTACCCTTCCTTGATTGCTTGATTGCTAGGTATTTCGTTGTCGAAGTGATTACATAATAGTCAGGGTTATCCAAGCAACCGTTCACACACCACACGCAGCTTATACGCCGGGGAAGTAGTGACGTCACGTTTATGATAATTAACCCAACACGTGCGATCTGGTTCTAAACAAATGATATTTCCACAGTTTAGGCGTACGTAAACATATAAATCAGACTGATTTATCTCGGTTGGAAAACGAAAATAACGACAGGGGTTCCGTCCTGGCGTTTGATCACAACCTTCAGCATAACAGGCCGGCATGTTTTCCCATATTTATGTTTTAGACGAATGTTATGGTATCAAATAGGAGTCTGACTTTTCCCCCATAGACTTAACGTGTGGCAATACTGTCCATCCCGTTTGTTTGGAACCAAAACGCACGTGTTGGGTAATTTACATAAATTATGACGTCACTACTTCCCCGGCGTATAGTGGGTTGTATAGTCTTTACCCGAGGTTACGCTTTGCTGGTCAAGTAATATCGCTATAAGAGACGACCTGACCTTGGATTATTGCCAACACGACTGCAGTAAGCGCGGGGAATTAAACTGAATCCCATGAGCCAAGTGAATAGTATGGAACGGTTGCCGGGAAATTAATTGAATTTGACAGCGAGTTTGCTGCGGCAGTCACATGTCATAATTTTGTGATAGTAGTTACGACGAGGCTGGACGAAGATAAATCCTTGAGCGAGGATGACCTTTGCGGTCAAAGGTCATCTACGGTCGTCTTGTGTGTTACGGTTTTTTCATTATGTTTCTAGTTTACTAAGGAATGGTGCTTCCATAAGAGGCATAATTGGTTGTTTATGGTGGTGAATGTAACGCATGAGACGCATGGACGCTTCGATCTACTAGGTCCAAAAATGAAAAAAAAAACATGGTGGGCGTTTTTTCACAGGTTTAGTTTTTGTATGTGGTATGATGTCCAATATTCTGTTGTAAATAACTGTATACTCCATTCATATGGTACAGAACATTGTTTTACACGGGCACATGTATGTCGCTTATAGTACCTTGAGATTTGCTGCCTGTCTTATATTGCTACTAGGTTATTTTTGTGCTTGATCTAGATAGTCTACAATGTATAGGTTAATGCAAATTTTATCTGTAAAACGTGCTTTGCATATGAGCCGTTTGCATTATTTAGAATATCTGTGTTCAATGAAATATTGTCACAGTGTTAACACAGCGAATATAACATTATTGCATATAGTCCCGGGGGGGGGGGCACTCCCATATATTGGCACGCGTCATGCTCCTGTCGAATGACCCCCTTTTTTTGCTCCGCTCTCACCCAATGACCCCCCTTTTTCACTGAGCTGTCACCCAATGACCCCTATTATTTTGAAAGTCAACTTTTTTTATGGTGACTCTCATCCATTGCCCTGATTTTTCGAGAACCTACACCGAATGACCCTCTTTTTTCGCCAAATTTGTCAATTTTTTCGAAAATTTTACCAAAATTTGTCGATTTTTTTACGAAAATTAGCCTTATATTATTCAAAAACTTACACCGAATGACCCTGTTTTTCCCTCTTGCCAACAAATCGCTCGAAATTACCAAGTTTTTTACCCTCTACACCGAATGACCCACTATTTTTCAATGTATTTCTCACCTATTGCCCCTACATTTCGAAAGCCGGTAGGAGCAGGTACGTCACTTTCATATTTGAGTGCCCCCCCCCCCCGGGCATATAGTGAAAGATGAACAAGTTTATGTTTGTTAATGAGGATATAGATTATTAAAACATTAACAATTTACTTATTCAAAAATATCTAAGCACGTGAAATTGACACATGTAACAAGGTCTTTCATTCTCACAGTCTAATGATGTTATCACCGTATTCATTTGATGGCACCACTAGAGCCCACATGACTGGCGCATTAATATACCAATGCTTTTACAATCAATTTTAAAACATAGATAGTATTTCAGCTCATTTTTATAGCTATATTTAGAAGCTAGATTCCACGTTTTGATATATTTGCGTTGTGGTGATTTTCATACCTTCTCCCCCCGCGAGTCTGTTACCTTTTAAAAATGAAGATTGAAGAACACTGATTACCTATTCTATAACTGCCTTAACTGCATCTCCAATATTTTATTGTTGTATAATACTTCATTGCAGTTTGTAAGATCCGATAATCTTCGTGCATTTCGTGTACTGGAATTATGTTTATAGTGGAGACCTTTAAACTTTGGTTCCTTTCATATTAAATCTGGACGACAAGAAAATCCACTTTCTTTTTCAGATTCAAATTGATTCGACAACTTATTGCTTTGATGAATGTTAAAATAGTTGCTGATTATTAATGATATTTTAGGCAAAATCAGAAATCTTATGTCAAAAGACATTTGGTAGTCCAACGTGATTAATATCCTGACTTGATGACACTGAAATAAACTTTATAGCTATTAAATTTGTGATTCAAAGCATGAATTCAAAAACTAAACATTAGTTTATAGCATGCATTTTTCGACACAAAGAAGTCTTGTATGTGTATATTTAATTAAATATAATGGTATTTTAATGATGTACATGTTGATGGGATATTGACCCACTTAACACATTTCATGGAAACATACCTGTAGTCAGGTAGTTACCCTTTCAACATCAGATATGAAAATATCTCTCCACTTTGGATAAGGCAATGAACCTCTCTTCGGTCATTCTCCCTTTCTTAAAGCAACGTTTATATACTTCAAAGTATACAAAATAACAGAGATGACCTAAAGTAAATATGTGAAAAACCATTATGTATGGAACAGGTTTCATATGACTGACAGATAAAATTCGTAAACGTGAAATGAAAAAAATCTCAACAGAATTATAGTTTCATATTTCACCTGATGAGAAATCATCGAATAAAACAAGTGGATAGTCTTTGCAATTAAGAGTTTTCATATTCCATATTGAAATCGGTTTTGACCTTTAGGGTATAGTCACACATCAAGTTGAAGAGCCTAAACGACACTTTTTGGGTCTTTCATCCTTTCATCAAACCTTTCATCAAAAACGCAATATGTGTGACTGAGCCCTTAAGCGATTTTTGAATAAAAGTATTCGCTGCGAGAGTCATTCTATTACATAATCAGCTCAACACGTGTAATCCGGGTCCAAACAAACTATCATGTCGATAATGGTACTACTGACTCTGTGTTATTATAGCACGACATCCATTTAAATTAGGAAAAATATTTTTGACTTCAGCTATATTGTTCAACCTAGGAATAGCGTTATGTGAAAATAAAGTATGTTCTTCTAGAGCAGTAATTAATTCTTTCGTATCCAACATCTAACATCAAATTATTTGCAATAAATACTATACAGTGAAGGGCAATATTCTTGGACAAATAAAACACATCATGCTATCACTGAACTAAAATGACATGGCCTCATATAATGCAAAAATAGCGTTACATCTCATCCTTTAACTGTGACCAAATTTCATTTTTATTTAGAAATGAGTTTGCCAATAAAATAATTGATGAATTATGGCTCTGATGAATCGCGATGTGCAATATATGTGACCGTCCAGCCCAAAACAGCAGTAAATGCCAGCTCTTGTCATGTTCACTTTTTTAATTATTTGCAAAGACCATGCTTTAAGGATTAAACATGACACCTTAATGAACTTCACACATTTCCAGAAGTCAAGTTATGGTCCGTCAAAGGGTGCCAGGGAGTAAAACGTATAACTGAGATAAACTGTTTCAAAGATTAGTAAGCCCTATATTTTCTGTTGATTGTCTTAAGAATATGCCAATTTATTTCACATTTCCTATCATTTTCTTGAAATGAAACTTTGTTGGTATTTTGTAGTAAGCACAAGGATTGTGAATCTGTCAAAAAATCAATTTTGGCAAATTATGACCTTGACATGTATTTTCACCTGTAGCGCAAAATGAAGTTTCTAGCATTTACTGCTCATACGGGCTGGAAGGTCACATATGTGGTTAATCCTGTCAACACTTCATAACTTATGGCTACAACTACATCTATGCCGTTGTTAATCAACTTTTATTGGTAGCTGACCTTGTTCTCAGGTGTTCATTGTAATTATGGTATGGTAGAATGTGTAATGATTTAGTTAGATATAATTATTAAATTAAGCAATTCTGCATCAATCTTCCTGTGGTGAAAAAGAAGTTGCAATTTGACATATTCAAGTTACTGCTGTGACAAATTACGATTCGCTAGTCTCAGTTTAATATGATATTATACTAACACTTGTCACATACATGTACATCGTCGTTGTTAATAGTTTAAACATGTTGAAAATTCATCTCTTTATGATGACAACACTTCACTTTTAACCGGATGTTGGAGGCAACAAGAATGCATTAAGTACTTCAATATCCGATTTTTACTTTCTCCTTCTTTTGATCATGTTCCGGAAAGGACAATGACCCAAGTCTCCGTCGTCTTGTCTCTTATTCTTCCTTATTTAAAAGCAAAGCGCATATTGAATCTAGTAATGGTTTTTTACCCAGTATATAAATACTTCTAACCTATGCAAAAACATATAAAAACTACGAAAAAGTATGTCAATCAGGTCACAAAACTAGCAATGCTAGGGATCATGTGAAGCTGCCTCAGGAATTAAGTCTTATATCGATTACATAATATAAAAAGTCGGTATTTGCAAATCAAATCTAACTACATACGTCAATTGCATAATTTATCAAAAGAAAGATTGTATCAAAGTAACTGATATGTGGATTTTAGTATTGTAAACAACCTTGTTGCATAAAGTCTTGTTGAATCAACTTGAGCGCCATTTTGAAATCAACCTAAGAGAACAGAACCTAGAATATCGGTTTCTTTTAAATTACTTGACTACTGCTATTTGAAATTTGAAAATTTGAAGAAAAATGTTAATGCTCTGGTTTTTTAATAGTGATAAATCAGAAAATCACTTTGCTTCGCTTATTAACTTGAACCAACTTGCCCTTATTTTCGAATAAAATTGAAAAAGTTCCTTTCCGTACTTTACGTGGTACCCAACCTTATTTTCACCACAATTATCGCAAAGGATGCAAAAGAGACCTATATGCTTTTGGTCAGTTTATTAACTTTTTTATGCTCTGGTAATAAACTCTAATTAAGTTAAACAACCCATTCCTGGGAAGACGACGGTTAACTAATATTGTTTCAAATATTTTTTACACGAACATGATTACTGATCGCAGTCAAGAGTTGGACACAGGTAAGAGCGCAACACCGTCAATCAGTAATCAGTGATCTCCAGGAAAGCGTTGTACGTGAACTTACTTAAAATGGACACCCATTTTAGCTGCCCGAGGCTGTAAATTTTCGTGTGCAAGACTCATTTGAAACAACAGTTGCTTTAGATTTTCCTTTGTAAGAGAAGGGATAATATCGGTTATAATGTCATAAAGAGCGGAATCTATCTAAATTTCGCATTTTTAAAAACTGCATAAGGAAGGGAGGGGTACAATTGTACCCAACATTTGTTTTTTTCGGTACTCGCATTTTAACGCCGCAATTTTCGGATTGTTAATTTTTGTAATTGCCTAAATAGTAGTTTTTTTTTGAAATCGACCGCATCGTTTTCGAGCTAATTAACATAAATTAGCATTTGGGGTGCGAAAAAATGGATTTGCTCATAAAACCGCATCGAAATATAATTTTAAAAATTGTGTTTCAACAATGTCAATGTATTTGTGATCACCTAATTTGAGACACATTTCATTGGAAAATTCCTTCGGGAAGTGAGTTGCAAATTTTGGCCAAAATCGAGATGTCGTGAAACGAAAATCGGTTATTTGGCCGCCATTTTGAAAAGGCATGTATATTTTGTATTTTTCCGTGAAATATGGTTCTGATAAGTATGTATAACTATATATGGTGTAAAGATTATTAACACTTTCGGGCGGGAAAGTGGATTTTATAAGGGGGGGGGGGGACCATGGAACCCACACCCCCACTTATGCAGTTAAGTGTTAAGGTGCTAGTAAATTTATGTCAAATATATAGATAGAAATGCGCTATCCATATTAACCAATACTTAGAAAGATTGCATATGCAATACACATACACCTGAACAACTGCATAATTTTTATGATTTCAACATAACCCTATTCCCAAAGGAATGTGATCAAGTAGCTGCTTCACGTTACATTGCCTGTGATTGAAATTACTTCAGAAAGATTGATTGGGATGTAATGATGCAACATAATGCATGTCAATTTAGTCTTCTTATAAGTTAATAAGGTCTGTCTTTGTTTCCATTGTTTGAAATATAGTACGGTAATTTTAATTCTGAAAATAGAAAGAATGTAACTTGATTCCTTTGACGTATCTATGTACTTAATTCTGAGAAATAGTCACTGTAATGTAGCAAAACAGGTTCGCAAACCCCACTTTAAAACCCACAAATCTATAAACTGATTGACAACGTACTACCATCTTTGTGTACCCCAAACATGTTCTATCATGTCACGTGCTTTGAAAGAAAATCAACATGTTGCTAAACAAGAAAAAAACTTAAACATGTAATATAATAACGCAATCATTACATAGTGGTTAAATAGAAAAGGGCAAAATAACACTAAGTTTCTAAATATAATATCGTAGGAAGATGATTTACTCTATTGGTTTGGAACTCAACAGTCGCTAGACAATGCAGTGACCTTAAGTAGCAACTGAACGCTGATATTATGATGCACTATAAGTCATTGATTGGACAAAATAAAGGGAGGAAGGAGAAGGGACTTGCTTTTGAGTGAGGGAGGGAACTTAGATATTTGTTTACACATATACAACTCTTGTTGTCCCTATTCTCTGATATGATATACCTTTTGAGATAAAAGCTCGAGGTCCATTAACCCTGATGGAAATAATATTCGAAAAGTAATATCAAAAGCCTTCGGTATCATAATACAATTACGTGATATTGAACAGGAATATTGATAGACAAAATTGAAATAATCTTTGTAATTTGTAATGTTCAAATTTAAAATCATCAAATTCATCCTTCAGACTTATTAAATATATAATGTGTACTAGGTACATATATTAGCAAATTACATGTAACATGTAAATAGGTATTAAACAAATAAGAAAGCCAATGTATACAAGTTGAAAATGAAATATTCAGTGTCTTTTTCCTGTACTAGTCTGTGAATGATAACAGCCACGTACACGTGAATGGATCATGCATGATATGATAGTCTATGACGTTAAATGCAGTATCAGGAGAAAAAACGTCTCGTCGAAAGTCTGTCTTATCAATAATTCACAAGTTTAGTGAGCGTAAAATTACAGAAATATAAGGTATTAAGTTGCAATCTGAAATATAATTTTTCTCTTAGGCTTGTTTAAGCACATCATATCAAAAACTTGATTTGTTTTATTTATAGCTGAAATTGGCTGATTACAGTCAGTAAAGAAATATCTACCGACTCACAACACAAAATAGACTTGTAATCTTAATGTTTTGATTGTACAAATTTCGTATTTTAGTTTACATTTTTTACAATAAGAAATTATAATTACAATAAGGAAATATCTAAAGAAAACATAAATTGTAATATCACTGAATTATAGGCAAACGCTTCCATTTAATAAGAAAAGAATGCATAATAAATTATTTTATTCTAACTGACCGGAAACTGTTATAATTCTGGTTATCCTGGCTCAAAGACATAAGAGCTAAATATTTATAAATTGCTTGAAAACCATTTATTTCAATTATCATTTCCATTTTCAACCTTCATTGTTTGAAGCTTATATGAAGTACTGTAGTATTTATTTACATTTTAGCTTAGAAATTTAATACTTCGGTCTAGAACTTTAGAAGATTTGAATCCGAGAGTTGCTTGAATGGTTAAATATTTTCTTTTTTTTCCCGGATTTTCAAGTGTTTTAGTCGTAGGACAGCCAAAGCATGTAAACATTTACACAAAGTGACTTTATTTCTTCTGTGTCATATATTGGATTAAAGAATAACGTTTTTAATTATACATATACAGTGTGTCCCAGAATGAAGTTATCAAGATTTCAATGCTGCGTAATTCAAAAACTAAACTGTACCAGACAATTGGTGACAATCATGCTTGATATCTCCACTTGCTTTGGTACAAAAATAAAGAAAATCCATGCATTATTTTCTAAAAGTGAGCGTTTGAAGTTCAAGATGAGTTTGGACACTTTTCCCAGTTTGAGAGGTTGTAAAAATCCAGCGGTAATTTGCAGCGGAAGTATGCGAGCAAGGATGTCATCTTTACCAACATTTCTGTTTTGTTTCGCATGTTGCTTCTCCTTGATGATTCCTTGGAGTCTTGATTAAGGTTTAGCTGAATGTTAACTCGGGTTCTACCTTGGCGTCCACACCCGTCTTTTTTGCAGTTCCTTCTGTCATCTGATGCCATAAAGCTTTATGTTCTGACATATTTTAGATGGCTTCTTGTGCGATGGGGATATCTGGTTCCTGGAAATGTTAAATAAATCTGTCCTTTGTTTCAATGATACCTGCACTTTCCAGGTATTGGTCAATCATAATACTCTTTTCTCCATTGACAAATGAGATGGTATGTTTGCTTTGAATTACCATATTCCTACAACAACTGCTACCAGGGTACCAGCCCTTTAGCGTGCTTTCAAATGGCCCGATAAATGATTTTCCTAAACGATTACCTAATAAAATATACTAAATGATTTTTACATATGAAAAGGAACCCGATTTAGGTTAAAATAATTTTGAAAACAAAGACACTTATAATTGAATTAATATTAGTATGATTATGTCTGTAAAGATGGCGTGTTTCGTTGCATGATCATGCTGCAAATCGCTGTGGAATTTTTACAACTTACCCAAACAGGGAAAACTGTCCAAACTCCTGTGGAGCTTCAAACACTAACTTCTAGAAAACCAATGCATGGATTTTCTTTATTTTTGAACCACAGCAAGTCAAGATATTAGGCATGGTTGTAACTAAGTTTCATTGTCTAGAATAATTTGGTTTTTGAATTGTGTTGCGTTGAAATCTTGATAACTTAATTCTGGGACACACTGTATAGAATGCATGAGAGTACAAAATATATCATGAGGTCAGATTTGGACTTTTCTATTTCACGAGGCGTAGCCGAGTGAAATGGATCGGTCCAAATTTGACCGAATGATATATTTGCACTATTGCACAAGCATAGGCATTCAATATTTGTTTTATATCATGATATCACACAGGTTTGTTTCATGCCGTACAATGGAAAAAACTGTTTGCACGGCTCAAATCACTGCAATCATGAAAAAATATTTATTATATTACAAATACAATTTTTAATATGATTTTTATTATTTAAAGTGATTTTGTAGCCTATGGAGCGAGCTTGTAGATTTTGGGCGAGTTTGTAGATGGGATAAGCTTGCAGTGTTTGTGGAGAGTTTGAGCAAGTCGTCTCTCATTGGCTGATTGTACTCATTTTGATACATGTGAATAAAAGGTAATAAAAGAGACCTCTACCAATCAATATTCATGGACATTTACTAATGCTCTCCTTGATTTTGATGTAAGAGCCTTATTCCTTTTTTTCTTACTTTGCCTTTCTAAAGTATTTGTTATGATATGTGACATTATTATAATTATATGCGTATATTTTTCCTGCTTTCCAAATTCCTATATACATACCTGGCCATTGGATGTTGTATTGTTTTTGTGTATTTTTTGTGTTTGTTTGTAAAGGGGATGTAATCTGTTCAGGTTTTTGCCTTTAATTACATCTCCTCCATCATGTAATGTATTTTGATTAAGTGTATTTATAGTTCTGGTTATTTGTAATATATTTTTATATATTTTTTTTTATGTACGATGGAAATAAATATGAATATGAATATGAATATAAACGTAGACGACTGTTGATAGAACACTGTTAATTTACCATTTTGAAGTAAACTAAACATATACAAAGATTAAAACAATCTATTGAACCCAACAACAACAAAAAGGTCATTGAAAAGTTTAAAGCGTTCCCTGCCATTGACAAACATATTATATCACATAATTCTTCTCATATTAATGACATGCTGACTTTGATTATGAGGTTTGTATAGACTGATATCGCTAACTGATAGGTACTTCGTGATACGTTGGTATAGACGACTTTCGTGTGTCCCATAATGCATCTTGAAAGTACCGTAAATACGGGACCTTGTGACGTAATCTTGCTCAGTCTACCATATTAGGAGTTCTGCGCTTTGCGCAGTTTGCGGTACTTTCAAGATGCATTATTGGACATACGAAAGAGGTCTATTAAAATATTTAACAATATTTAGCAATGTACCACCTCTTCTTAGACCTTTTTCAGTTCCCTCGAAAGATATTAATTTGAGAATTAAATTCCGTGACTAAGCAACGGGACTGATGTTTATGAATATTATTATAAAACGGTGTCGGCCAGTGAAAAATGAGTTTCTCGGAAGTTCATTAGCACTTCTAGGTAATTGTAGAATAGCTTATTTTAAAGAGTTTGCATTACAGAAAGTATTCTTTGTAGAGCAGTAGTAAAATGTTAGTATGACTTGACAGAAGTATGTTTGAAGAACGTAGCACACGACAAATCTTAAAAACACAAATACAAAAAAACACAAATCTGCATAGAGTGTAGTTTATCTGCTTTAAGCTTTTATATATTGACATATGAATTTTTCAGATCACGAGAAACGCTCTACACTTTACACAATTGAAAAATATATACAACATATTATACAGTTTGAAAATTTTTACTCAGAGATTCCAATAAAATAGATTGATAAATGTATGAGATGAAATGAAAATTCTTCGACGCAGAATGGAGTCAAAATATATTATTACTTTCTGACATTCAGTAGATGAATAAACTATAGTTTACTTCAGTCTTTGCTTTGCTTTCCCTTATTTCGGAAACGTGCACTTCATAATCCGAAGTATTATAAATATCTGCCTAAATTAATTAAGGCATGCACCTGAGACAGTGTCTTGGACTTCCTTTTTTTTCTTCTTCTTCTTCTTCTTCTTCTTCTTCTTCTTCTTCTTCTTCTTCTTCTTCTTCTTCTTCTTCTTCTTCCCTTCTTCTTCTTCTTCTTCTTCTTTTTCTTCTTCATCTTCACATAACTGTGCATAACCTCTGCTAGAGTATCACATGTTTTAAAATGGCAATTATGTTCTTAACTGTGAGGTAAAACAGTTCATTCTTGATAGAGAATCATGGACTTGTGTTGCATTCATCTCTTGATTTATGTAATGATGTTGAGCATATCAACCGGTCTTCAAAGCAGTAGTTATTCATTATCACAATATACTCCATGCACAGCAAGAATCACATTTTCTGAAGTGTTATATTGTTACAACCCGTATTGGCCTCATGCTAAAACAATATCAAGCCAACAGGGGAATTTAAACCGTAATAAATGTCTAGTAAAGTCGTCAGACATGTCATGTATTTTCCGCCGTTCATCGAGTGTTATATGTCATATTCATTCGTCCCATTACAGTGCCTACACACGCTACCTGTCTAGTGGTCACTTACAGATTAAGTGACAGTGTAATAATAAGTACCATGTCTAAAATTAATTAGCCTCCCAATAGGTGTATTAATCGTGTCGGGAACGTCAGTTATTATAGTCGCTTATGGACATACCATGAATTCCATCATTGCCTTTACACATTACTATGATTAATAGCAAAGGAATACACTTGTATATAAAGTGTAAATCATATATAGCATTTTGAATTTCAGGAGATCTAAATCTAATATTCAAAACTACGCATCTGTGCAATTTTTGAGACAAATACGGTATTCCAAAATCACTTGCAAACCCCATTATGTTTGCCCTTATAAACAGGTCAGTTTAAATAAATAAATTTCGTGACAAAATTGTGATATTTTACGAGATCGGGAAATTAGATTTCGCTTAATGAGCTCATGAACTGGGTTTTGACTGAAAATTAGAAAGTCATGTTCTTCGTTACGTAGATAATGTTAATTTGATATGGTAAAGAACATTCGATATCGGTTACACCGAATATCCTATGCTAAGAATTATCTCAAGTATGTTGTCAGTCGATGTTCTAGTACGTACATGCAAACAATAGCCATATATCGTGCTTATACTAATATAGGCTAGGACAATTAAAAAGTATTTTTCTAAAACTTACTTAGATCCCTGTTTGCTGATGCAAAATGAGAAAATAGTAAAGATTTGGGTTCAGCCTCGTGTGAAACAAACCCAAATCATTAATATGTTTCTTAATATATGAGAACAAACATGGGAATAACGAAATTAACACTCATTTAACATGAATAGTACTAGCAAATGATCAAAATGTAGGGCAAAGACTTGAGAAATAGTTCTTTTATATGTTCACTGCACTCTTCAGAGAGCGGTATTGGTTTTTAGATGTCATTTGGAGCATGTTTGAAATTATTTTGAAACTATTACTAATGCTTTACTTTGAAAATTATACTGCGATTTGATTTGTCAATGGTCTTCATACGTGCAATATTAAGGAAGATACGATAAAAGTTCTGTTTAGTTTTTCGCCTATAGCTACACGTATGCCAAAGCTAAGACCTTTAAACTTTCTAATCAGTTATATAGTTATATAGTCATAACCAGTGGCAACATGTTTTTATCCAACTCACCAAACACAATGACCTTGCTAGCGTTGTAAGATATAAAGGACATATAGAATATAATATCGATGTATTTAAAGATGGGTAATCTGATCTGGGCTCTATTTCATAAAGGTTTAAACATATTCATAAGTTGGTCTGCTGAACAATAATTGTTCCTAAATCGTAAAATATATTGGACTTTCAGAATACTGAGTTTCATTTCCTAAAGTGGCTTTGGATGATAAATTATTATTAGTTTATGTAATTCCCATTGCAAAGTCGTTGAGAACATTTAAAACAAAACAGAAAAGTTCCTATTTTATTGAACATGTTCTTAACTTTAGATCCGATCTTAATTTGACTATGACAGATCAGAGGTCTACATACAATTTCATCCACATAGGACAAGGGCATAAATGATAAATCATTTAAATATACTGGTCTTGAGTTTGGAAATTTGATTACTTCCAAGTTGATCATGTTGTATTTTATTTTGTTCTGAAGTAACTTCAGACAAATTTATTTAAGAATGTTCCCAAATAGCTTTAAGAAATAGAGCCCAAGTGACAAAGTTGACAATTTTTCCCATATCGAATTGAAGGGTCATGAGCTACCTGCAGCAAATGTGCAGTTCGATTTGCATACATGCTTTAAGCCAAAATGATGTTTCAGGCAAATATTTTAGCAAAAATGTGTCTAAGATTGACCCATACTGATATTCATTTATGTAAAGTGAATGCGCCACAAATTTACAGCTACTTTATAGTAGAATATATATCATATATTACAATGGAAGGTTGGAAAATGATTGCAATACAACGTAACTTTCAATTTCATTGAACATGTTGAATTAGGAACCTTTAATGAATTGGGTGCTGGTTCCCTTTTAAAGGAATTTTTCATTAATGCTATTCCAATTAACTTATCTATGTAGTTTTTCACGATTGATTGATTGATTGATTGTGCACCCTCTCTATGTCTATAAGGTGGACCAAAACACTTCGATCCCAAGTTCCAAGGTTCAAGGTCAACTTCAGTTTGCAAATGCCGAATTTAGTGTAAGTTTGAAACCGTTCTTGACAAATTAATGATTGTGTTTGCATCATAAGTTCTGAAGGTAGAATTCATCATGTAATCTTGCATCAGAGTAGTTTGTACAATAGGGCTTTTGTCTGACTTACCTTTATTTGCATTTTTTGCTCTAACCTGCTTGTTGTATTCCCATGATCACGAAATTTTTCCGCATTGACTTGAATTCGTTTTCAATGCGTTTTTCTAGCTGACACTTGGAAGCCCTCTTCTGTGCTCTCTTGGGGTAACAACAAACAAGAACCAGAAATCAAAATGGTCACAAGTCGAGCAACTAAGTTCATTATTGCTCTCTTCAGAAGCAGCTAACAAACCTGCAAAGGCGTGAAGAGAAATAAAACAAAGAAACTAGCAATCTTCCTGTTGAGAAAAGAAATTGCTATTTGACATAATCGTGTTGGTACTTTTATGTATATATCACGATTTTACCACTTGTCTCAGGTTAATATGCTAACGTTGGTAATATACATCGTCGTTGTTAGTAGTTGAAACATATTGAAACCCTACTCTTTATGAAGACAACACTTCACTTTAAACCGGATGATGGAGGCAACAAGAATGCATTAAGTACTTCGATATCCGACTTTTCACTTTCTCTTTCTTTTGATCATATTCCGGAAAGGACAATGACCCAACTATCTGTCATCTTGTCTGTTATTCGTCCTTTTATAAAAAACAAACCATTATCAGTCTAGCAATGGTCATTTGGTCATTAACCCAGAATGTAAATATAAGTCTAACCTAAAACACAAATAAAATACGGAAAGTATGTCATATAGGTCACAGACTTAGTATTCTCAGGATCATGTGGGACTGCCTCAGGAAGTAGTCTAATATCGATTACATAAAATCACAAAATACGTCGGGTTTTGCAAATCAAATGTACCTACATACGTCAGTTGCATAATTTGCTACCAACAGTAAAAGACGGGTTATATCAGGGTAACTAATACAAGGATTGTAGAATTGTATTTACTATCGTATTGTATTAAGTTACATCGAGTCATTTTGCGCGCCATCATATGAAGTACCATTATGAAGCCAAAGAGCACACGACCTAGAATATCAGTTACTTTTAAATTAC
>JXSR01S061957.1:49199-60355 GCA_000969725.1 Ophiothrix spiculata | reverse complement strand
ACAAAACCACAACTAATACAGTTATTTGTTATCCTAGTAGTAAAGTGCTATTTAGTATCACCTTGAATGTCATTCATCGTAATTTATCAGGCATTATGGTTTGTTGCTGGGCTGAACTCTATGAAATAATATCTGATAAAGCTACGAAATGCGTATTAAGTGTCCAGATTGAGACGGATCGGATTGGTTTGAGTTTTCACATTAACATGCAATGCTTTTTGAAGTAATGATTTTAGGTTTTCCTATGGGGCCCAATCAATTCAAAATATAAATGGCTTTCCTTGCTATTACTGTTTTCATGTAGGAGGAACATCATACGTGATGAAAGTAGGATTAAGTGCATGATTTGAAGCTCCCTCTCTTATATATCATAGCTCTATACTTATATAATGATAAAACATTTTGCGTAACTATTGTAATTACAGTGTAAACCAAATCACGGAAAACGTATGCATCATTTGTTTTTTCATTTTTTGCCATTTCTATACAAATCAACCATGACATGATATCGACCATGTGTTAAATTTTAGAACATGCATGATACATCATCCCTCTTAGAAATGACTTTTGACTCATAATAAACAAACGAAAAACATATGAAGCGGTCACTTTCTATTATCTATAGCTTAGTCTCTTCTTAAATGATGTAAATCACCACATTGAACTCATAATGTGCGGAACTGATTGCATTCGATAGTCACCGAAATCAACGCAGATGCAGTTATATAATAGAAAGTGTTTCACGTTAAGAGTATAAGCAGTCTCAAAGGGGAAAATATTGTCTCAACAAATTCTCATTTAGTATCAAGGTAAATGTCAACGTATCATGATATTGCAATATTATAACGAATATGCAGCGTTGAACTGCATGGAATCTTGATAATGATGAAAATAAGCTCCGTGTTATATTGTAAAGTGTGTATTGAATGTCCGCATTAGGATGGTTTAAAACCGTTTCGGTTTACGTGATCATATACCATTCCTGGGTTCAGATCAGTTGTAAAGTCTCTCATTAAAAAACAAACGTTTTAGATGTTTTCTGATATGTGACTAATATCAGGAGTCCTAGCTTAGCGTATTTTTAGATAGTCAATTTACGCGCATGATTCCACAGATAAGTACCCTCTGCTATAAATAGATCACATTAAATTTTGGAAACCGATTTCCCCTATTTAGAATGTGGTTAATTCGCCTATTGTTTTAATAATGAAATATGAATTTGCCAGATCATGAGGAACTGTACTATAGGCAGCGTAAACACATTATGAAGTGTGAAATAAACCAGTATTCATGATAAGTAAACAGAAACACAATTGATTGAAGTCTAAGATGAAATAAAAATGTCTGGTTGATGTAGTTTTACTTTCAGACATTCAATAGACTGTTCTAAATATTCATAGACTATAGTCCACTGAAAATGGTGCTTTGTGTTTCTCTTATATTGTATTTCGGAAAGGTGTACTTAATAATCCGCTTATTGTTCGTATCGGTCAGAATTCATCTCAACATGCACAGAAAAAACAGTGTATAGGACAAGGGGCATAAATGGGTTTCAAAATGAGCCTAATCTGTTAGGGAATATTCCATTTTTGATCAATATTATAGCTTATGTGGCTCTTATTATAAGCCTATTAATAACTTCAGCAATCATAGGTTTTTAACTAAGTGCCTATTTACATGCTAATGTCATTGTTCTTAAAGTTTGGAATATATTTTGTATTTTGTAAGTAGTTCATTCTGTAATGTGTTGCTAAGGAGTGAAAAATGTTTCAACTTTTCAATTATGTAATGATGCTTAGCATATCAAACACTTTTCAAACCAGTAGGATACAGAATTTATTCATAATCACAATATATTTATGGCACAGCAGGCATCACAATTTCATGACGAGTTTAGAATCAACCCGTATTTGCCTCTTGTGAAAACATTGTTAACATGATTAAAGGAGCATGGTCCGATTGCCTTAACTTTTTTTTCAAAGTTTTCGAGATTTTGCAATCAAAATGTTGCTCATATGTTTCTCATAACCCATGTGAAATTACACGGCTGAGTTATGTTCCATTTTGGAGATATATATAAAAAAAATCAAGCTTAACTAAATTAAGAGTAGCTTGGTTTATTCGATTTAAATATAATCGGGTTTTTATTTTCGATCACCTGTGTTAAACTTTGAAACGCCACATTTTTAGGTCAAGACTTAAAAGCGACAAAACCACAACTAATACAGTTATTTGTTATCCTAGTAGTAAAGTGCTATTTAGTATCACCTTGAATGTCATTCATCGTAATTTATCAGGCATTATGGTTTGTTGCTGGGCTGAACTCTATGAAATACTATCTGATGAAGCTACGAAATGCGTATTGAATGTCCAGATTGAGATGGATCGGATGGGTTTGAGTTTGCACATTAACATGCAATGATTCTTAAAGTAATGATTTTAGGTTTTCCTACGGGGCCCAATCAATTTAAAATATAAATGGCTTTCCTTACTATTACTGTTTTCATGTAGGAGGAACATGAAACGTGATGAAAGTAGGATTAAGTGCATGATTTGAAGCTCCCTCTCTTATATATCATAGCTCTTTACTTGTATAATGATAAAACATTTTGCGTACTATTGTAATTACAGTGTAAACCAAATCACGGAAAACGTATGCATCATTTTTCATTTTTTGCCATTTCTATACAAATCAACCGTGACATGATTTCGACCATGTGTTTAAATTTAGAACATTGTTAGTACATGATACATCACTCCTTTTAAAAATGACTTTTGACTCATAATAAACAAACGAAAAACATATAAAGCAATCACTTTTTATTCTCTAGCTTAGTCTCTTCTTATTGGATGTAAATCACCACATTGAACTCATAATGTGCGGAACTGATTGCATTAGATACTTACCGAAATCAACGAAGATGCAGTTATGTAATAGAAAGTGTTTCACGTTAGACCGCATAAAAAAACAAAGTTGTTTCTCGTCCCCTCCCTCCTCACTTTTTGGTGCCGCACCAATTTTGTTTTGCAAAAATGCTAAGATGTTAAAAATTGAGCAAAATGGGTCAAATATCAAGAACCCGCTTTCCTTTTTAAAGGATTCTTTAAATTGTTGATGTTTTTAACGTTGAAACTGTCATGAAACCAACATCTATCCATATCACATAGAGTTAAAAAACAGCATCTGAATTTGCAGTCAACATCAACCAAAGGTAAGCCTGGATCGCTCAGGCTCTCCCCACCTTAAAAAAAAAAAAAAAAAACCTCCCTCCCTCCTCACATTTTGAGAAACTTTTGGACGAGAAACAACTTATTTTTATGCGACCTAAAGAGTATAAGCAGTCTCAAAAGGGAAAATATTGTCTCAACATATTCTCATTTAGTATCAAGGTAAATGTCAACGTATCATGATATTTGCAATATTTTAAAGAATATGCAGCGTTGAACTGATTGGAATCTTGATAATGATGAAAAGAAGCTCCGTGTTATATTGTAAAGTGTGTATTGAATGTCCGAATTAGGATGGTTTAAAACCGTTTCGGTTTTCGTGATCACATACCATACCTGGGTTTAAATCAGTTGTAAAATCTCATTAAAAAACAAACGTTTTAGATGTTTTCCTGATATGTGATTAATATCACGAGCACTACACTCTTAAAAAGAAAGGATCAAATTGATCCGATAAAGTATCAAATATGAGCTTACCCTTTTCCGGATCAATTTTGATCCAAATTCAAATTTGATCCTTTTCGGATCAAAAAAGAGTGTGTTTGATCCGAAAAGTATCAAATTTGAGGAGAATTTGGATCAAAATTGATCCGGAAAAAGGTTAGCTCATTTTTGATACTTTATCGGATCAATTTGATCCTTTTTTTAAGAGTGTAGCTTAGGGTATATTTAGATAAGTGCCCTCTTTTATAAATAGATCACATACAATTTTAGAAACCGATTTCCCTTGTTTAGAATGCGGTTAATTCGCCTATTGTTTTAATAATGAAATATGAATTTGCCAGATCATGAGGAACTGTACTATAGGCAGCGTAGTGTGAAATAAACCAGTATTCATGATAAGTAAACAGAAACAGAATTGATTGAAGTCTAAGATGAAATAAAAAATGTCTGGTTGATGTAGTTTTACTCTCAGACATTCAATAGACTGTTTTAAATATTCATAGACTATAGTCCACTGAAAACGGTGCTTTGTGTTTCTCTTACATTGTATTTCGGAAAGGTGTACTTAATAATCCGCTATATTGTTAGTACCGGTCAGAATTCATCTCAACATGCACAGAAAAAACAGTGTATGGGACAAGGGGCATAAATGGGTTTTAAAATGAGCCTTTATCTGTTAGGCAATATTCCATTTTTGATCAATGTCAGAATTCATCTCAACATGCACAGAAAAAACAGTGTATGGGACAAGGGGCATAAATGGGTTTTAAAATGAGCCTTTATCTGTTAGGCAATATTCCATTTTTGATCAATGTTATAGCTTTATGTGGCTCTTATTTTAAGCCTATTAATAACTTATTTGGTAGTATTTGACCAAGTGCCTATTCATATGCTAATGTCATTGTTCTTAAAGTTTGGAATATATTTTTGTATTTTGAAATTAGTTCATTCAGTAATGTGTTTCTAAGGAGTGAAAAATTATGTAATGATGTTGAGCATATCAAACACTTTTCAAACCAGTAGGATACATAATTTATTCATAATAACAATATATTTATGGAACAGCAACAGCAGGCATCACATTTTCTGACGAGTTTAGAATCAACCCGTATTGGCCTCATGTGAAAACATTATTAAGCCAACAGGAGGAAAATAAACTACAATAAATGTCTAGTAAAGTCTTCAGACATGTCATGTATATTCCGCCGTTCATCGAGTGTTATTATGTCATACTCATTCGTCCCATTTCAGTGGCTACACACGCTACCTGTCTAGTGGTCACTTACAGATTAAGTGACAGTGTAATGAATCCTGTCTAAAAAGACTTATCCTCACATTATACTCTGTGAATCTTGAAGTATCCAACAAGCAGCCGATTAACGCACATAAACCAATATGACCATACGGGGAAGTAAATTAGTCCGTACTTTTTGAATCATAACCACGTTACAAATCTTGCTGAATATTCAAATGAACTTATTTTTAATGTTTGTCCATGTGGTAGCAACAAAATTAGCCAAAAATAATACCTAAATCATAAATGAATCAAGTACCAAAATATTAATACGCAGTTATTTGGTGTTAATCAATCCTAATCAATTATTACTAGTCTCTTACACAATACAAAACCACCAGTAATTCACCATATTGTAGAATGCCCAACAAGGAAACATTACCCGCCGGGCCCGGGGCTCGAACCCACAATCTCGGTACTATGAGACCCGTGCTCTAACCGCTCGGCCACACTCCCCTCTAGTTTTTCTTATTGGTAGGAGTTTGTTTTTGCAATTCTAAGATTTTTAATTTCACATTTTACTTAATGTATGATCTGCACATTTATATATCAAATTTGTTATATTTATGACAATTCTTTTAAGCATACATTTCGAAAATACCTTAATTTTGTGTACTAGAAATTATGATGTCACCATTCAGAGTTGAAATTGTACTTGGTATCAATGGATAGGTAGTAAGGAATGTAGAACATAGGGTGGGTTGAAAGAACCTCTCCCCACCACTTCGGAGGGTGTGTTATAATGTGACAAACTATACCTAAGTCGGACCTCAAGTGGTTATCTGTGATATAGACCTATATACTTTGAAACACTACTTAGTGAGGTAATCACAACTAATACAACTGTAAAGATTTTGTATCTTAAAAGTACTATGTATTGCCTTAAATGTCAATTGTTAAATTATCAGGCATACTGTTTTTCTGCTGAACTGTACGTTATGAAACGCTATCAAGCTATGAACACTATAAAGCTACGAAATGCGTATTGAATGCCCAGATTGTGATGGACCAGATTGGTTTGAGTTGCACATCAACATGCGATGCTTTTGAAGTAATGGTTTTGGTGTTTTGCCAAGGGCCTAATCAATGTGTCTATTTATAGTATAAATGGATTTCATTTAAATGTTATTACTGCTCTTTATGCACAATTAACATTCTACGTGATAAAAATCCATGAAGTATATGCAAGCAATCATTGTATAATTTGTACCTTTCTTTTATGCACCATAGCCCTATTCAAAAACAATGATTAATTAAGACAAAGTATATATATATCTCAATGACAATAAAAAAACCATTACAAAAACGTATTCATTAAGGTGTTTATTGTCTTTCTTTATAATTGAAGATACATATAAGTCACCAATTTTACAATTCCAAACAACTTTGGAATGATTACTACACCATCTTTTGAAACCTCTATTCCTTCAAATCTAAAAAAATAACTCGTAACCTTGACAAAGATTAAAAAAACGGTACAGAGTATAGACGATTCATATTCTCTGGCTTTAAGTCTCCGTTAATTGGATGTAAATCACCACATTGAACTTCTATTGTGTCAAACGTATCTCACATATCTAGTCTATTGTAACAATATCAACAAAGATGCAGTTATAAGATGTTAAGTCTTTTGCGTAAAGCGTTAACTGTCTCGAAAGGATAAAATTGTGTCAACACATTTTCATTAAGTATCAACGTAAATGTCAACGTATCTCGATTGCAATATTATATGGGATTATGCAGCGTTGAACTGTTGGGAATCTTGATAATGATGAATAGAAGTTGCTCGTAAAATTGCAAGGTGTGTATTGGATGTCTGGATTAGGTTGGATTGAATTGATTTCGGTTTGCGTGTTTACATTCAATATGTGGTGAAGTAATGATTTTATGATTTCCTTCACGACGAAATCAATGTAACTTTAATAGAACAATATAATGTCTCTTATTTAGAGGTATTCCTTAACCATGTTAACAGCAGTTACATTTGTTTGGTGTTAACTATAACAGGTGTGCATTACAAGTTACCTAAACATATTTCTTAGTAGAAAGGATGGCAAGATAATCAAATTGTGATGGATGTGTGTTTATTTCACCCATTTGAAAGGATAAAAATACTTGGAGATGAAACCGGTGTCATGAAACAAGAACTAGAATAGAAACACTTTACAATTTCTGTTTGGGAAATACTTCTCACGTACTGACATATACATACGTACGAATAACCTACACTGTTTCGGTTATTGGCTTACGTGTACAATCGATTACCTAAGCTGTGTATGTTATTCATACGTTTTGGCTCTATACGGTGGTGTGTGACTGAGGTGTAAGAAAATACGGTAAGTGAGGTATCAACAACAAATACAACTGTAAGATTTTTTTATCCGAAAAGTACTATATATTGCCTTAAACGTCAATTGTCTTTATAATTGAAGATACATACAAGTCACCAATTTTACAATTCCAAACAACTTTGGAATGATTACTACATCATCTTTTGAAACCTCTATCCTTCAAATCTAAAAAATTAACTCGTAACCTTGACAAAGATTTTAAACAACTGTACAGTGCAGACGATTCATATTCTCTGGCTTTAAGTCTCCGCTAATTGGATGTAAATCACCACATTGAACTTATATTGTGTCAAACGTATCTCACATATCTAGTCTATTGTAACAATATAAACAAAGATGCAGTTATAAGATGTTAAGTCTTTTGCGTAAAGCGTTAACAGTCTCGAAAGGATAAAATTGTGTCAACACATTTTCATTAAGTATCAACGTAAATGTCAACGTATTTCGATTGCAATATTATATGGGATTATGCAGCGTTGAACAGTTTGGAATCTTGATAATGATGAATAGAAGTTGCTCGTAAAATTGCGAGGTGCGTATTGGATGTCTGGATTAGGTTGGATTGAATTGATTTCGGTTCGCGTGTTTACATTCAATATGTGGTGAAGTAATGATTTCATGATTTCCTTCACGACGAAATCAATGTAACTTAGAACAATATAATGTCTCTTATTTAGAGGTAAACCTTAACAGCATTTACATTTGTTTGGTGGTTACTATAACAGGTGTGCATAGCAAATTACCAAAGCATATTACTTAGTAGAAAGGATGGCAAGATGGAAAAAGTAAACTTTAGGTCCACTTGGTCCGGCAAGATAATCAAATTTTGATGGATGTGTGTTTATTTGACCCATTTGAAAGGATAAAAATACATGGAGATGAAACTGGCGTCATGAAACAAGCACTAGAATAGAAACACTTCACAATTTCTGTTTGGGAAATACTTCCCACGTACCAAGGAACTAAGGAATGATTGAGAAACCTGCTTATATGGTTGATTTTTTTTTTTTTTTGCTTTTAGTCAAACAAAGTTTCTTCAGGTTTTTTTTTGTTTTTTTTGGGAATCAGCCTAAGAAGTTTTGAGATTAGTAAAGTGTTTTCAGTATGCTTAGGGATATCTGTCTCAGCATTATCTGTATTTGGGAAATACCTCACACGTACCAAATTTTTTGCTTCAAGTCAAAAAGTTTCTTCCGTTTTTTTTTTTTTTTTTGTGGAGTCAGCTAAATACGACATCAGTTATAAGTTTAGTCTTCATTAGCAAAACCATGTACTTAGATTTTGTCTCAACATATATTACATATAGTATCACTTTTAATGTCATTTATCAAGTTTGGGTAATATATCATCAGGCTTAATGCTTAGACTGAGCTCAATTCTTTAAGCTCTCAAAGGGGACATATCATGTCCGGACTGAAACGGATCGTGTATATATTTCATTAAAAAAAATAATGTTGGTTTCCTTACAAATTAAAATAAACCCACTGATTAATTGTTTTATTATTGAGATTCAGCAATATAAACACAGGTGTAATGAAATACAGCATCCGTGTGACTGAGTGTCCTAGCTACTATACAATTATGTAGAACGTACTTGTACATGTGCGATCAATAAATCATTGATTGCGACTCATTCTGTGCTGTTCATTTATATAGACCCGGACTCCTGGTTGTGGGAGACACTCAGTCTCATTACACCGGACTCCTGGTTCTCCTGGTTATGGGAGACACTCAGTCTCATTACACCGGCAATACTTTGAGATATGCTATGATATTGCATTTTCGTGACTTTATCGGTTTTTGTATTAGGATTAGTAATAACTAGAAAATATCAAGCACTGAACGTAAATAGAAAAATTAAGTAAATAAAGATGGTATACTTTGGTTTTAGTGTTTATATTAACAAAATAAATTATTCATCAACATTTGAGATGGAGAAACGCACATATCCATTGCATCTTACAATAGTCTAATTCTTCGAATAATTCCCTATGAAATATTATGCAATTAAACAAAATATTAAAGCAATTTGAATGTGTTTAAACATTCCTATTCCAACGTTGACCACGGCAATTAACGTGTCAAATTTTACATTTTTGTTACAATCTAAAATGACACAACCACCACAAATGCAGCATGAGTATTTTAATCTCTAAGTAGCAAAGTGTTTTTATTCTCTGAAGGGGAAAAGCGTCTCAACACATTCTCATCAAGTGTCAGCATTATTTTCATCTTTCAAGGTTTGAAAATCGTGCAAGATATATTATTTTTGTCGCTGAGCTTAAAGGTTACCCTTTTAGAATGGGAAGAATATAGATTAACTAAATCGTTTCAAGTTGTAGGCCACGTGTCCAGAGATAGCAGATCCCGTTATTTGGGCTTTACAGACAATTTACTCATTCTTTACGTTGACCTTTTAAGTTTCTCTTAAAAAGAGTATTGTAAAAATGTCACTGTCATCCGGGATTCGAACATGGGACCTTGGTATTACTAGCACCATGTGTCAGATGAAGATTTATATTATCCATAAACCTTCAGTTCTAACCTAATTCCTCCAACATTTTTTATTCGAGGAGAGCAGAAACAGGGTTTTGAAATAATTTCCGAATTCGCATTTATTCGTTCTTTGTTAAACGATATTTTGCACCTGTACGATGGAGGCATTTGTTTTTTCTGATTGATCAATGTCAGTACGCGAATGTATTATTTCAAATGGCAGGTTTGTTACCATAATGTCTAATGGAATGTAAACTTAGCTACGTTAAGCTTACTATAGAATCTCCTCTATTTGCTTTCATCAGATGGTAGAGCAATTACTGTTACACGACTTTAATATTTCAAAGCAAAAAAGTTCAACAGTGCTGCCGGTCAAGTTGGCGCTACTTGCGTAGTCATTAACGATTGATTCTATTCGTGATGTGACGGTTGAGTAAAGGTCCTCAGGGTGCGTATAATATGCAATGTAAAGAATTTAGCAATCAGCATCTTCTGATTAACATTTACTATGCCGAATTACTCATGGTTCAATTAAACACAGGGCACTGGCATCTCAACTGTTTGCTTATTGTTTACAGTATTAGGGGAAAATTACATATAGAAAAAAATCACCTATTTTAATTTTCAGTTATACTAAAAAGTTTACAAATTATGTATATACAATACCTGTAATTGAAATTGGTCAAATCTTCGTACTATTCAGTACGGTTTATTGCACCTAAACAATTCGCTATGTTATTTTTAGAATTATTTTTAACGCAAATGATAGAAGAGTACAGACATCATTAACATTTATAATTCAGGTTAAAATATTTACGCTATACAAAAATAAAGCCAAAGTATTTAGACTATAATGAACTAGTATAAGAATACTCGTTTAAAATTATATTCTAAAAAGAATTCCCACAATATTAAAGACAATTAAAATTAAGATTATATTTACGGAAATAATTTTACTGACAGCGAGTATTTAATTGAATGTTTTGTGCCAATTTCTTTGTTTTGCATGAAAAAGATCGGCTTCAAAAATAATCTAAACAATTTTACCACGGGAAATCCTATATTAAACATTCAATTCTAATTATTGTCATTAAACGCGTTAATTGGCAATATCGGCTCCTACTCAGCACCCTATCATCATCATCATTGTTTCCTATATATGTTCAAGATTGTCTATGTTTAGTTATCATCCAAATACAATGTACATCAATAAGCAACAGAAATATAAACCAAAATGGAGGAGTAGACCAGAAAGCCAATGAGGCCAGAAATGGGTAGCCTTACAAAATGAACAACAATAACAAATAACAAAAAAAAAAATGAACAACAATAACAAATAACAA
>JXSR01S061957.1:35224-46106 GCA_000969725.1 Ophiothrix spiculata | reverse complement strand
ACAATTGAAACACGTCTCCACAAATTAGTTACTTAACATGCTTCAAATTCAAAATGACACTCATACAGATGTCCAAAATGGCTGCCAAAACATGTTTTTGTGTACAAAAAATCAAATAAATTTACTTTAAATCATCATTTAAAACACTAAATAATCTATGGAAAACCGTTTTCAAAGATACAATGGACACATTATTTTCTAGTTTAGGTGCTTAATTTGTTTTATATCCATAATGGCGTCTGTACAGAGTTCCAAAATGGCCCCCAAAATGCATAAAAATCAAATACAAATTTACCTAAATAAGCATCAAAAACCTTGAATATTCAAAATAATTAATGAAAAAATGCTTTGAAGGTCACAATGAAATATTCCTCCACAATTTTGGGTGTTAACATGTTTCAAATTCATAAATGCATCCGTACAGGGTTTAGAAATGGCCGCAAAAATATGTCTTTATGCATAAAAATCAAACAAATTTTCTTTACTCAGCATAAAAAAACCTAAATGTTTGAAATTGTCAATGGAAAAATATCTTTGAGGGTAGCAATAGAAACACTCATCCACAATTTTGGTAGTTAACATGCTTCAAATTCATAATAGCACTCTTACGGAGATCAAAAATGGCCACCAAAATATGTTTTTATGCATAAAAGGCGAATAAATCATCTTTAAATCAGCATCAAAACATGTTCAAAGTAATCAATGAAAAACATCTTTGCAAAACATGTTTCAAAACCAAGATCGTGGCCCTACAGATATCCAAAATCTGCTAAATTACTATTTTATGCACACATACACCCTCCACCCACCCACACACACACAACCACACACAAAGAATAAATTGACTTAAAGTCAGCAGTAAAAGCACTAACTATTTGAAATAATCAATGGAAAATAGCTTCGGAGATACAATGGAAAATCAAATAAATTCTCCCCAATTTAGGTGGTCAACATGTTTGAAATCCGTAATGGTGCCCATACAGAGTTCCAAAATGACCGCCAAAATACTTCATGCATACAAATAAAATGTTAATTTACTTTAATCAGCATTAAATGTTCAAAATAATCTATGGGGAAAATGGAAATAAAAACTTTTGAGAGTCAGAATGAAAACATTCCTTCCAAAGTTTAGTGGTTAACATGCTTGAACTTGGAAAATGGAATCCATATAGAGATCCACAGTGGCCACTAAAATAGGTTTCCATGCCCCCAAATAGGTTAGAGTGAAGTTATAAAAACAAAATCAGTAGCCTAAATGCTCATATTGTTAATGGAAAATGGCTTTGATGGTTATAACTGAAACATACTCGCATCAAGTGGTTCACATGTTTCAAATTCAAACTAATTGCACATAAACAGAAACCCAATATGACTTGAAAAATTTCGTTTCTATGAAAAAATTGTTCAAGTGAAATTAAAAACAGCATCAAAATCACTAAATGTTTAGAATAATCATTGCAAAATGGCTTTGCGGGTTACAATAAATGTATTCCTTCCCAATTATTTTGTAGTTCCTTGAAATGTTTAACGTCAAACTTGCCAGTGCCCTCGATGAAGGCCAAAATGGCTACAAGAATACCATAATCTGAAAAAAACCATATATATGGTAACAATTTCTGTTCTCATTTTTGGAATCCTCTTGGAAATAGAACCTAATAATAGCACAATTTGGCAAAGAATGTCTCTGTTTTAACCCCTGTTCTACGAGGGTTTTTCTGATGCTAAATATTCCCTACATGCTGCAACACTGCACTAAATGACTTACTGTGCCTCATAAGTTCATTCTTGTGCTTACTGGAACAAACTAAATTCGGCCCTACCATCTTTAGGGGGTTTTAGTGTCGAGGGGAGCATGGCCGCGCGGTTAAAGCACGGGTCTTGTAATACAGAGGTTTTGGGTTCGAGCCCCTGACCGGAGGGTTTCGTCTCCTTGTTTCTTTGGGCAAGAACGTTTACTCTACTTGCTCCGCGGTTCGGAAGTCACGTAAAGCCGTTGGTCCTCTGTACGAATAGACTCCTTCATAGGGTATGCATTTAATGCAAGTACTGTGTATCATTGATTGATTGATTCCATTGCTTGATTTGAAGGGTTTTTACTTGCACAAATGCAAGTAAAATGTGTTCTACTGTAAAATATTACCAGTGTATCATTCATTGCAAGTAAAATTATGATTTTTTTAAGCCTGTTTTTAAAGAAAAACAGGCATGTAAAACAATAGGGGGTCGCAACAAGGTCGAATGCATTTTGGCGGCCATAATGCTGATTTAAAGTAAATTTATTTGATTTTTTGTAGATAAAAGCATGTTTTGGCAGCCTTTTTGGATTAAATTTGAAGCATGTTAAGTACCTAATTTGTGGAGACGTGTTTCAATTGTGACCCTTCAAAGGCACGTTTCATTAATTGGTTTGCGCATTATTGCTTTTAATACTGATTAAAAGTCGACTTATTTGATGTTTTATGCATTTAAACGTATTTTGGCGGCCATTTTGAATCTCTGTACAGACACTTTTATTGATATGAAACATGTTAACCACCCAAATTATGGAGGACTGTTTCCAAGAAGACCCTCAAAACCATTTCACATAGATTACATCAAAGATGTGTTTTTATTGCTGGTTTAATTCAATTTATTAATTTTATGCATAATAACATATTTTGGCGGCCATTTTGAATTTCATCATGGGCGCCATTTTGAATTTGATACATACTAAAGACATAACTAGGGGACAGATGTAATGTTTTGTAACTTTAATGATATTTTCTGTTGAACATTTATGATATTCAACATTTTTGAAGCTGTTATGATTAATTTAACTAAAAAACCCTTTTTAACAGCCATTTTGGTGTCATTTTGGCGGCCATTTTGAATATGAGACATGCATATGCATTTATTTTGAGTTAAAAATAATTCATATAGTGCCTGATGCCATTTTCACCTAACAACTTTGAACAAAAAATGTTTTACAAGTGACTCTATGCAGGTAATTGCATTGAAAAAGTACCAAAATATGGTATTTTTAGCTAAAAGGTCAATGACCTTTAAAGGTCACCAGAGGTCAAATTATTTTTGGGTCTGGGTCTAAAATTGATCCCTGGGGTATGTACTAGCTGTATGCAAAGTTTCATGCTTTTATCAAAAAATGCACAATACTTATGCTTAGCAGGTGTACTAATAAGTGCCCTCTGTTATAAATAGATCACATCAAATTTTAGAAACCGATTTTTCCCTGTTTAGAATGCGGTTAATTCGCCTATTGTTTTAATAATGAAATATGAATTTCCAAGATCATGAGGAACTGTATTATAGGCAGCGTAAAACATTATGTAGTGTGAAATAAACCAGTATTCATGATAAGTAAACAGAAACAGAATTGATTGAAGTCTAAGATGAAATTAAAATGTCTGGTTGATGTAGTTTTACTCTCAGACATTCAATAGACTGTTTTAAATATTCATAGACTATAGTCCACTGAAAACGGTGCTTTGTGTTTCTCTTACATTGTATTTCGGAAACGTGTACTTAATAATCCGCTATATTGTTCGTATTGGTCAGAATTCATCTCAACATGCTCAGAAAAAACAGTGTATGGGACAAGGGACATAAATGGGTTTCAAAATGAGCCTAATCTGTTAGGGAATATTCCATTTTAGATCAATATTATAGCTTATGTGGCTCTTATTATAAGCCTAATAATAACAATCATAGGTATTTGACCAAGTGCCTTTTCATATGCTAATGTCATTATTCTTCAAGTTTGGAATATATTTTGTATTTTGTAATTAGTTCATTCTGTAAAGTGTTTCTAAGAAGTGAAATTTTTTTCAACTTTTCAATTATGTAATGATGCTGAGCATATCAAACACTTTTCAAATCAGAAGGATACAGAATTTATTTATAATCACAATATATTTATGGCACAGCAGGCATCACATTTTCTGACGAGTTTAGAATCAACCCGTGTTTGCCTCTTGTGAAAACATTATTAAGCCAACAGGAGGAAAATAAACTACAATAAATGTCTTGTAAGGTCGTCAGACATGTCATGTATTTTCCGCCGTTCATCGAGTGTTATATGTCATATTCATTCGTAAGTGAGGTATCCACAACTAATACAACTGTAAAGATTTTTTATCCGAAAAATACTATATACTGCCTTAAACGTCAATTTTCAAATTACCAGGTATAATATGTGCTGCTGAGCTGTACGTTCTGAAATACTATCAAGCTATGAACACTATAAAGCTACGAAATGCGTATTGAATGCCCAGATTGTGATGGACCAGATTGGTTTTAGTTGCACATCAACATGCGATGCTTTTGAAGTAATGGTTTTGGTGTTTTGCCAGGGGCCTAATCAATGTGTCTATTTAAAGTATAAATGGATTTCATTTAAATGTTACAACTGCTCTTTATGCACAATTAACATTCTACGTGATAAAAATAAATATGCAAGCAAGAATCATTGTGTAATTTGTAGCTTTCTCTTATGTATCATAGCCTATTCTAAAACAATGATTAAGACAAAGTACTTTATATATCTCAATGACAATTAAAAACCCATTACGAAAAACGTATTCATTAAGGCGTTTACTGTCTTTCTTAAAAATTGAAGATACATATAAGTCACCTTTTGCAATTTTACAATTCCAAACAACTTTGGAATGATTACTACATCATCTTTTGAACCTCTATATATTCCTTCAAATCTAAAACATTAACTCGTAACCTTGACAAAGAATTAAAAAACGGTACAGAGAAGACGATTCATATTCTCTGGCTTTAAGTCTCCGTTAATTGGATGTAAATCACCACATTGAACTTATATTGTGTCAAACGTATCTCACATATCTAGTCTATTGTAACAATATAAACACAGATACAGTTATAAGATGTTAAGTCTTTTGCGTAAAGCGTTAACAGTCTCGAAAGGATAAAATTGTGTCAACACATTTTCATTAAGTATCAACGTAAATGTCAACGTATCTCGACTGCAATATTATATGGGATTATGCAGCGTTGAACTGTTTGGAATCTTGATAATGATGAATAGAGGTTGCTCGTAAAATTGCAAGGTGTGTATTGGATGTCTGGATTAGGTTGGATTGAATTGATTTCGGTTTGCGTGTTTACATTCAATATGTGGTGAAGTAATGATTTCATGATTTCCTTCACGACGAAATCAATGTAACTTAGAACAATATAATGTCTCTTATTTAGAGGTAAACCTTAACAGCATTTACATTTGTTTGGTGGTTACTATAACAGGTGTGCATAGCAAATTACCAAAGCATATTACTTAGTAGAAAGGATGGCAAGATGGAAAAAGTAAACTTTAGGTCCACTTGGTCCGGCAAGATAATCAAATTTTGATGGATGTGTGTTTATTTGACCCATTTGAAAGGATAAAAATACATGGAGATGAAACTGGCGTCATGAAACAAGCACTAGAATAGAAACACTTCACAATTTCTGTTTGGGAAATACTTCCCACGTACCAAGGAACTAAGGAATGATTGAGAAACCTGCTTATATGGTTGATTTTTTTTTTTTTTTGCTTTTAGTCAAACAAAGTTTCTTCAGGTTTTTTTTTGTTTTTTTTGGGAATCAGCCTAAGAAGTTTTGAGATTAGTAAAGTGTTTTCAGTATGCTTAGGGATATCTGTCTCAGCATTATCTGTATTTGGGAAATACCTCACACGTACCAAATTTTTTGCTTCAAGTCAAAAAGTTTCTTCCGTTTTTTTTTTTTTTTTTGTGGAGTCAGCTAAATACGACATCAGTTATAAGTTTAGTCTTCATTAGCAAAACCATGTACTTAGATTTTGTCTCAACATATATTACATATAGTATCACTTTTAATGTCATTTATCAAGTTTGGGTAATATATCATCAGGCTTAATGCTTAGACTGAGCTCAATTCTTTAAGCTCTCAAAGGGGACATATCATGTCCGGACTGAAACGGATCGTGTATATATTTCATTAAAAAAAATAATGTTGGTTTCCTTACAAATTAAAATAAACCCACTGATTAATTGTTTTATTATTGAGATTCAGCAATATAAACACAGGTGTAATGAAATACAGCATCCGTGTGACTGAGTGTCCTAGCTACTATACAATTATGTAGAACGTACTTGTACATGTGCGATCAATAAATCATTGATTGCGACTCATTCTGTGCTGTTCATTTATATAGACCCGGACTCCTGGTTGTGGGAGACACTCAGTCTCATTACACCGGACTCCTGGTTCTCCTGGTTATGGGAGACACTCAGTCTCATTACACCGGCAATACTTTGAGATATGCTATGATATTGCATTTTCGTGACTTTATCGGTTTTTGTATTAGGATTAGTAATAACTAGAAAATATCAAGCACTGAACGTAAATAGAAAAATTAAGTAAATAAAGATGGTATACTTTGGTTTTAGTGTTTATATTAACAAAATAAATTATTCATCAACATTTGAGATGGAGAAACGCACATATCCATTGCATCTTACAATAGTCTAATTCTTCGAATAATTCCCTATGAAATATTATGCAATTAAACAAAATATTAAAGCAATTTGAATGTGTTTAAACATTCCTATTCCAACGTTGACCACGGCAATTAACGTGTCAAATTTTACATTTTTGTTACAATCTAAAATGACACAACCACCACAAATGCAGCATGAGTATTTTAATCTCTAAGTAGCAAAGTGTTTTTATTCTCTGAAGGGGAAAAGCGTCTCAACACATTCTCATCAAGTGTCAGCATTATTTTCATCTTTCAAGGTTTGAAAATCGTGCAAGATATATTATTTTTGTCGCTGAGCTTAAAGGTTACCCTTTTAGAATGGGAAGAATATAGATTAACTAAATCGTTTCAAGTTGTAGGCCACGTGTCCAGAGATAGCAGATCCCGTTATTTGGGCTTTACAGACAATTTACTCATTCTTTACGTTGACCTTTTAAGTTTCTCTTAAAAAGAGTATTGTAAAAATGTCACTGTCATCCGGGATTCGAACATGGGACCTTGGTATTACTAGCACCATGTGTCAGATGAAGATTTATATTATCCATAAACCTTCAGTTCTAACCTAATTCCTCCAACATTTTTTATTCGAGGAGAGCAGAAACAGGGTTTTGAAATAATTTCCGAATTCGCATTTATTCGTTCTTTGTTAAACGATATTTTGCACCTGTACGATGGAGGCATTTGTTTTTTCTGATTGATCAATGTCAGTACGCGAATATATTATTTCAAATGGCAGGTTTGTTACCTCAATGTCTAATGGAATGTAAACCTAGCTACGTTAAGCTTACTATAGAATCTCCTCTATTTGCTTTCATCAGATGGTAGAGCCATTACTGTTACACGACTTTAATATTTCAAAGCAAAAAGTTCAACAGTGCTGCCGGTCAAGTTGGCGCTACTTGCGTAGTCATTAACGATTGATTCTATTCGTGATGTGACGGTTGAGTAAAGGTCCTCAGGGTGCTTATAATATGCAATGTAGAGAATTTAGCAATCAGCATCTACTGATTAACATTTACTACGCCGAATTACTCATGCTGCAATTAAACACAGGGCACTGGCATCTGAAATGTTTGCTTTTTGTTTACAGTATAGGGGATAAATCAATTTAGAAAAAAAAAATATTCAGTTAATATATACAAATTATTAAGTTTATAAAATTATGTAAAATACCTGTAATTGGTCAAATCTTTGTAGTATTCAGTACGGTTTATTTCACTTATACAATTTGCTATGGTTTTTTTAAATTATTTTCACCGCGAATGATAGAAGAGGTAAAATCTCTTTAAAAACTCGTTTTAATACAGACATCATTAACATTTATAATTCAGATTAAAATATTTACACTATACAAAAATAAAGCCAAAATATTTAGACTATAATGAACATATAAGATATAAGAATACTCGTTTAAAATGATTCTAAAAAGAATTCCTACAAATAAAGATTAAAATTAAAATTATATTTGCAGAAATAGTTTTACTGACTGCGAGTACGAGTATTTTATTGAATGTTGTGTACCAATTTCTTTGTTTTGCATTAAAAGGATCGGCTTCAAAAATAATCTAAACGATTGTACCATGGGAAATCCTATCTTAAACATTAAATTCTAATATAAACGCGTTAATTGGCAATATCGGCTCCTACTTATAACCCGTATCCTCATCATTGTTTCTTATATATGTTTAAGATTGTCTATGTTTAGTTATCATCAATCTTTATTTCCATTAAAAATACAATGTGCATCAATAAGCAACAGAAATATAAACCAAAATGGAGGAGTAGACCAGAAAGCCAATGAGGCCAGAAATTAGCCTACCCCTTACAAAATGAACAACAATAACAAATAACAAAACAAAATTAGGACCTAGACGTACAAACAAGACAAGGAACTTTGATGAAAGTGACAAATGTTCAAATTGAGTCATCTTGTAAATCGATTACATTGATGTTCTATTAATAGGATGGTAAAACGTCCATAGTACATGTACCTTTCGATGGAAGATATCTCTTTGTATTGCCAGTCCTTTAAAACCAACGTTTTGACTATGGAACAAATGTAAGGAATTTGAAATTAGAATAAATTGACATCGTAATTATCAATGTGTTAGAAAATGTGCCATTGTAAAAATCCTGTACCTTCATCACTTCAAATTTATCATTGCTGTATTTTCTACACTGAAAACGTTAATTAGTCAAAAAAACATGTCTTATTTGACTTATTAAAAATTAATCATGCAGAGTGATTTTTTCATAATTCATGAAAAAATGCTGCAAATGTCTTTGAAATGTTAAAATACAATTTTTGATGTTTAAAAATAGTTTCCATCTCTAAATATTCAATTTGTAATTTGGTAATTATTAGTTTATTGATAAATGGTCAATTACATGACTAATTAGTAAATATCATATGCGTATTTAATTAATTAATTGACTAACTGAATGACGCAAGACTAACTGAATGACGAATTAAATTACTAATTTCAGATAGATATTTTACCATAAATTAGTCCGTTGCGATGACAAATCATGAATTATATTAGTAATTTTGAGTAAATACAGTTAGTCTTGCGTCATTCAGTTAGTCAATTGACTAATTAAAGACGCGTTTGATATTCACTAATTAGTCATGTAATTTATCATTTATCAATAAACCATATATTTTTTAAACACCAAAAATTGTTTTTCAACATTTCAGAAACATTTACAGCATTTTTTCATGAATTATGAAAAATTCACTCTGCAGGGCTAATTTTTAATTAGTCAAATAAGACATGTTTTTTGACTAATTAACGTTTTCAGTGTTTACGAGAGCGGACCAATTTGCTGCTAGTCATTGCATATTCACACTGAACCATATTGATTTACCTCGACCACTTCTTACAGCGTATGTCTTATTCCAAGAAGATGTCAAATTAAAAACATGAGGGTGCTAAAGTTTTATATTGTTATTTGCAAATGGATGGTATCGGTTAGATTCAAAGAAAATAATCGTTACTTTTCTTCTTGCGTATCATTATTACGTCATTTCGTGCAAAATTCAGGATATTTTACAAGAAAAAATTCAATCAAATACCAAAGACCAATTGATATTATACTAAACTCAATGTGGAAAGAAAAAGTATAACTTCGCCTTATGTAGAATAGTAATAGGCCTAAAGTATACAACTATACATGTACACTAACAAAATAAATCAAACTCAACAACTAACTGCAAAAGACTCTAATAAACGCAAAGTATTTAGTACGAAAGAAAGTGATGTTTTTTTGACACCTGTCTGTATTTAAATATATTTATTTTAGAATATCCGTTTGTTAGTGTCTTTTGCAGCTTATCCGTTTGTTAGTGTCTTTTGCAGCTTGGCTATTTTGTTTCATATTGTTAGTGTAAATATTTTGTCCACATTGTTTTTCTACATGATTATTAGACTGATTAGTATTTTTGTCCTCCGCATTGATTTGGCTTACTTTTTTCCTCTTATTTGTTATTATTATTATCTTCTAAGTAACTTTTCCTGTCAAATTTAAATAAATAAAAATGTTGTAACTTCCAACTTAATATCAATTTTGCACCTTTAGCTTTCAACTTTTAGCCATTTTCTACATGATTTTATCTTAGCCTATTCACTCAGTGTTTGTATTCAACACATCAATCTAAACGTTCATTCACCTAAGACGTTGTAGAAAATAATGTATAGAATTTCATTTAAGGTTACAATTGGAAATGTCAAATATTATTTGTCAGCTTTGATATGTGTTAAATTCAACATTTAATAAGTCTGCCACGTAGAATCGCATATGTATAATAATGATAAATCTTTATTTTGATAACAAAATTACTATGAAGTATGTAATGCACATAGGTAAGAAGCCTTCTTTAACAGATATATTTAGACTATTAAATTACCTGTACAAATAGATTGATAAATGTTTTTCACATGGATTCAATATATAAATCTGAAATCTTTGTTTTGAATTGCTATTTTATATCTAACATACACAAGAATTATCAACAGACTGACTGGTACATATTCATGTGTAGTAAAATAGTTAAGTTAAGATTGTACATTTCAGATAGTATTTCTTGATATACAATTTTTACAGGTTTGTTTGTTTACATATAATGCACACTTTTTAACTTAGTGTTAACTCGGTGTTATTAAATTTATGATTGATTACTTGCTAGAAATATTGTGTCTACATTAATTTTCTACATGATTAGACTGATTAGTATTGATTTGGCTTACTTGTTTCTCTCTTATTTGTTATTATTATTTTGTTCTAAATAGTCTTTCCTGTCAAATTTAAATAAATAAAATTATTGTAACTTCCAACTTAATATCAATTTTGCACCTT
>JXSR01S061946.1:143465-155735 GCA_000969725.1 Ophiothrix spiculata | reverse complement strand
AAACAATGTTCAAAAATGCTTCTTTGAAGTCATTTTTTTTTGCTAACGGGCTTTCGTGCATGGGTTACTGAGCCGGTGGCTCTCTGGTTTCACTTTGTGAGCTCATGTAGATCATAATCTCAAAATAAATCCAAAAGTTGAAGCTACCAGTCACTTTATAGCCAAAATATCCGCCATGATGAGAACGTGCTATTTTGAATAGGAATGAATAGGCGATCTATTTTGTGGTATGTGCTCATAAGGCAGTATGCTTTCTGGTTGTACTCTAGTTGCTTAAACTAGATAGTTTCTCTCAGTTGGGAAAAGTTTTAATTTTGTTTTCATTTTTTATACTATAGTACAAACGTGTACACACAATTTTCAGAATTATAGGCCTATACAAATTGATTTAATTAGAAATTGAATCTACATTCATTACAAAACAACTAGTTTTTTACATTCCAGAATGTAGAAAGTGGAGGAGAAAAAATTCTTTTAGGAATTATCAAAAATAGAGCTGTATTCTTTTGTGCAGTAAAGTGAAGAAAGAAGGGATTTTCAAATTTAGCTATCAGAGGGTGTTTGAATTTTTGGAAACGGACATTCTTAACCGAAGTTACGTAATTTTGAATTTGACTTTCTCAGAAACTTGAAATTGAGAAATCAGGCTTTAAATATATTACGTATATTCACATGTAATAGAAAAATAGCACATTTGCAGAAATAACGTGTTCCAAAAAAGTCTCACAAAAATATTTTCTGGATTGACTTTCTATTTTAAACTTAAAAAAATACGTTTAAGAAGGTTTGAAGAATTGGAAATTATGAAAATTGGAAAATAGTAAAATTTTACCCCTTGGAGTTTGGACCAATTTGGTCCATAATCAGTTTCTACGGCCTGCCCGGAAGTGAGTGGTTTTGACAGCACACAACACATATATCTACCATCATAATACAAACTTTTTTTAATTTATTCGCAGACCAACTTGAAGCAGATGTTCGTAAGATACAGCAAGAAAATGATACCCTCCAGCGCCAGTTAGAATTGCTACGCAGCCAGGCGTTAATCGCGGACAATGCCAAGATGAGAGCAGAAGACAAAATCCGTAAGACAATCCGATTTCAAGTTGCACCATGAAGACATGTACACATTGTAGTGCCGTTATTTGCTATTTGCAAAATAGTTTGTTGTCAGTATTGCTAGCAGTATTAAGTAAAGGGAATAATCTGGTAAAAATTGATACAATGCACAAACATTTTAGTGATAAACAATCAAAAGCCACAGAGTTTTTAATATAAAAATGGTGAGATTTATGTAGGAATGATATAGAACAAATATTAACTGTTTCGTGTGGTGGGAGAAATATACCATCCCTCATTGAAAGTTTTATTATTCCATTTCTCTCGCCTGGTGGCTTGTGAAATAGAATAATCAAACTTACAATGAGGGATGGTATATTTCTCCTATCACACTCATACTCAGGCAATATTTGTATATTGACACAGCACAGTTCGGACCCCCCCATCTTTCAAAGCAATTGGGCCAGACTCGACTTATTGTTATATCAGATTCAGATTCATTTTATTTTCCATCATAAAACATATAAATACAAATCAAATAGAACATAAGTAGGGCCTACCTACAAAAACAAAGATGGAGGAAGTGTAACAAAAGTCATAGCCTGAAAAGAGTTACACCACCTTTACAAGTGACACAGACACAACATTAAAAACAAATCAGTGGTCAAAAATACATAATTTTCTGTACCTAGTTTGAAAGCAGTTGAAATGATGCTGGTATAAAAACCCAGATTATTTACGTAGTATTTATATTCTTGAATACGGGATTGCCACACCCCTTTCTTTGTCTGTTGCCATCCCAACATAGAAAAATACTGGTACCCATTTGATACTTGGGTCAAGAGGAGCACATAACGCAAGTACTTGACAAGCATGCAACGATCAGTGGTTTTGAACCCTCAACTCTCAATGCCCGATGATTAAGAGTCCGGAACTTGCTGCACTGTGCTAGGCCACACATTTCCCTTACAGATGTGTGGTTGCCTAGATTTCAAGGTGAATTTGTTAAAAACCAGTTTACCTGAGAGTGCAACATTGACAACAAACTATATTGTGAATAGCAATGATCTAATTTGATTTTCACCTTAATCTTTACCTAATATGCAGTCTGCTTTGGGCCATAAGAAATTATGTGCAATTTTTTCTAATGGAAACTGGTAGAATGAATTTTTGACCTCCGTTTATTTTGCAGGATCTTCTTGCAAACTGTATAAGTGAAAAATCGATAATATTGTGATGACTGCAATAGACAAACTCTAAAATTATGTCTATTCTTTAATATAAACATTTGATATAAATATATTATTGCTGCAAATTATGTAGGATTAGCTTCAGTACACCAACACACATTTTTTGTTCATTTATTGGATGAGCTTTGGTCTGATAGCAAACTGAATGGAAGTGTTACCCCCCCCTCCCCAGGTTTACCCCAAAAAGATTATTTAAGTTTTATTTTTACACGTATGCCATTCAAGAACAACTTTATCAATGAACTTTTTTGTTTGAGCAATTCTTGTAAATTAAATAGTTGAACACATTCATCAAGACTAATAGAACTACAAGATTGAAATAATCAATATACATGATCCAATTTTTTGAAAGTTTTTGTAACCATAATGACACTAATGTAATTATCTGCCTGTCTCAATGGTGTTTTTAAAACATTTTCACGTATGAAATGTTGGATATGGCACTCGGACCTAAAAAAATGATAGGAGGTTTTTTCTGTATACATGTGTACATTCATTTGTAAATGGGATGAAAATTGACAAAAAAAAATGATCATATCATTACACTCTCCCATTCTCCAAAATTTGGTATTGATTTGTTATTATCATGTTAAATGGTAACACCTTTATTTATTCAAGATGCTCAGCCTGTAATTTTACTGAGTGCAGTGTACATTTACACCAATACAACACATTTTTATACTTGCAATTCGCACAATACCACAATTTTTCAAGCAACTGATAGAGTTTACTTCTCTTATTCATACATTTTGTAGGATTTAATGATGCAAACATGTAAGGCCAAAAAAAATTAATTGTTGTGTTGCCCTCAAGTGGGATTTCTGAAAAATTGAGTTGGTCGATCGGAAACATATATTTGTTTAATTATTTTTTTTTTAAAAGCACCTAAAGTACCAAATTTGGGTGCATTTTCCACTATTTTCCAAGATATTTTCTCAAAAAACACCCAATCTGAGCAAACTTGGGTGCTTTCCCGACCCTAATATATTTTTTTTAAATTTTTGAATAGGGGTCGGTTAACAATTTTTTTTTTTTGGCCTAATTTAACTCTTTAGCTTTGGAATTTTTTTTACAAAAGGCTCTCTCTGGAAGGGAAGCTGCTCAGAGCGTAACATGGTATTCACTTATGATAGTTGTAGAGCACCAGCCTTATCCTTATAATTTTTACAGAATTAATGATGGTGCTAAATACCTCTTTGTACCAGGCGGTTACAGCTTGAGTTCCAATTTTCTTTTTTTGTATATTTTTACAGATGTTTTTATAGTACGCCATAATTTAATTCCGTCCAATCATGCATGCTTTCACATGCCGCTGTGAAAGAGTTAATGACCAGATTACAACATATAAATATTATATTGAGGTTTCAGGAATATTTATAATCTGAATTTAGAATATTAAAAACAGTAATGAATTTAGAATACAAACAAAAGATTGTTTACATAAAAAGTCTTGAAAATAGATGCAATTGATGCTTTCTATCAAGTACTTAATGAAGAAACCCCAGTCATCTTTTCCATCAAGACAAACATATTAAAGTCAAACTATGGATAGCAACTCATTTCAATAAGCTTTTTTTTTTATTATTTAACTCAAGAAAATAAGTTTACACTTGCCTTTGCCAACTTAACAGCGTTAGATTATTTTACATCATAGAATACTGATTTTCAAGAGATAATTTTCACTAAAATCATGAACTTTTTAGCCACTGTCAGCAATAAAAAATTATTGTAACAAAAAGTTCAGAATGTCAGAAACTGTTCAATTAACTTTTGAAGTTGTCTGTATTGTAGTTTTGATTTTCTGTATTGAAAGCCTTTAACTGACATAAATATTATGAATACAAAATTGTTGCAGATTAATTTAATGTGGATGTTAGAAAATCATCCATTATTGTTGAGAATGCAATAATTGCTTTAATGTAGCTATGTGATAGCAGACACTGAAAAAGTTACAAAACAGGCTGAGGACAGCTCTTAAAATTAAAACTTTCAGCTTGGAAAACTTTCAAACAACAACTCAGTCACTTTGTTTCTAAAGTCCAATCTATTTTTATGTTGCTCTGTATGAGGTATTTTGTTATTTTGTAAATGTTCAGGTAGTTAATTGCACTTTTAGTAATGTTAAGTTACTTCATTTCTATTTTTGAATATTTTGATTGTAGTGTTGTATGTTTTTATTCACTTTTGTATATTTTGCTAAATTTGATTCCATAGATTTGAATATTTTGATTGCTGTGCTCTTTACAGATAAATGTTTTTGTTATGCACAATTATAGCTCCAGTTCATAGTATTTCTATATATTACCAAACTCAGTATTTGAAGTTCGATAACAGCTGATATATGTTGGTAGTAGTCATTTGCAGCTGGTATTCCTGTATTTGTTGGAGCATATGGAATTTTGTTTTGTGAGACATGCAATAATACCTACATGTGTAACATACCATGCTTACCATATTTGCTAGGTATCCGTCCACCTCAATAAAATAATTTTGTTAAGTATCCATCCACCTAATTAAGTTTGGGCATATGTCCACCTTATTACAGGCATAGGCGTCCGTCCATCAATATTTATACTTTGATCAACACTAAATAGGCGGGAATTATGAGTAAGTAAACATAATCCCACTTACATGCGCACCATAGATATATAGGGCCTACTGATGCGCGAGTCACACATGCATCGGGCATTGCGTCTTCTGCGGTTTTGCTGTGTCCTGCTTCGCACGCGCTTATCTGTATCATTCACGATGTGAAGAGGCCCGCCTATTTAGTGTTGATCAAAGTATAGTGAAGATTTTGCTAAAACATGATAAACAATACCGTCTACCTCATTAATTACAGGCATAGACATGATCCGTCCATAATTATTTTAGTGAAGATTTTACTAAAACATGATAAACAAATTGGAAGATTAATTTTTCTTTTGTAATCTGATACTATTATCATCACCGGCATATCCAAGGGGGTGCACAGGGGGTGCATGTTCCCTGGGGTCTGAGCAGTAAAAAAGAAAGAAATAAAAGATGTGTATTTTTTTATGTAGGTATTTGGCTTAAAACCTGTAATTAATGATTTGTCAATGCATAATCATGTCTTTATGAAAGATTGCACCAAATTAGCGCTTAAATAGCTTAAAAACACAACATTTTCTTGGGTTTTGACCCTGGACCCAGCTGGGGACCTATCGCATCCTTCTGGACCCCTGCCGTCTTGCTTAGGATCATAAACCAAGATCCACGCCCCAGGGGTGAAGAATCCTGGATAAGCGACACCCATGGCATGATCATGGCAATATTCAATATCAAACATTGGTGCATTACTTACTATAAGATCATCTTGCTAAATTAAGGAACACAAATGTATTCTTAGAAAGTGCTGGCTTCTATGTATGTATTTAAAGATAATTTTATTGGCAATGTTTCTTGGTGGAGATTTTGGGCAATCTGAAGTTCTTGTATTTTAATTCTAGAACTGAATGTTTACATTTAAATGCATTGTGTGCCAGATTAGGTAGGTTTTGAAAAATACAGGTAACAGTTTTTGTAAGTTCTATTAGTAATGTACTGTACATAAAATGTGGGTTTCACAAAGGCTGCATTTTAATCACAATCTAAGATAAATGAACTTTTCTGTGCATTGAAAATCTTGTGTTAGCAAGACAGAAGGCAATAGACCATATCGATAATTGACATAATCCCGCCGTTGATGGGGTAAATCCACAGAACCAGACGGGAAATCGGAACTCAGATCGAGGCCAAGTATGATAAACACACTACTTGCTCTCGCTCTGAGTTCCGTTCCCCGTCCGATTCTGTGGATTTACCCCATCAACGGCGTGAGGAGGCCAATTATCGATATGGCCTATACGGCTCTAGTAGAAATCTCAATTTTCAACAGATGCCCAATTTTTATACCAAGTCACTCAAATATGTAAAAGTTGTACTTAAAGGCCTATCATTGCGTTTATTTATCTCTTATGAACATGCCAATTTTACATTCAAAAACAGGATACAGACAATAAGATGTGGGCAAACATCCACGTTTTCCATAGATTTTGGGATGATACAGCTTTGTTACACCAGTAATTTCTAAATTTTTCAAGAAATAATATTGTTACTGTTATTTTATGAATGACAACCACTTTTGCTAATAATATAGAAACTTAATGTATTACACATCATGCTTTGCTCTTTATCATGGGATTTTAACCACAAAATCAACAGATCTGATTCGTAGAACAGATGATAAAACAAAAATTACATTCATCAGTAATCAGCAGTGATAATAATATGTCACATTAAATCAGCTAAAGGGCTGTTTTCAAAACTTAAACACCGGTTGTCTGCCAGTTTTAAGCAGTTGGCTAATGTTTATTCCAGTTGAATTTTGAAGCAGCCCTTAAAGAAAGATAATAAAACAAAAATGAAATGGGAATATTGTGCCATATACTAAGTTTCTAGGATGTGCTTTATCATGGATGGTGGTCACTGCATCATTACAGTAAAGATAACAGAGAAGAGGTCAGGTAATGTCAGGTGAAGAGCCATAACTATTGCTGTATTGGGACAGTGAATGTATGGTGACTGTTGATCAGATTGAATTCGGGGGCTAAGCAGATGGATTTATTCCTATAAGAAGACAAAGAAGCCCTCGGTATCAATATTATTTTTCATAGGATATGTGGTATACTTTGTAATTTAATGTCGCAAAAGTATGAACTATATCTCCAATTGTCAGTTCTGTAAGATGTGCTATGGATAATAATATGAATTCTGAATTGAGAAATGAAGAAATAAATTGAAGGATGGAAACTATCAAGATGTTGTTAGACATTAGTCATTTAAAGTGTTCAAGCTCTGACAAATCCGAGGGTGCTTCCACCTCCTGGCCTTTATGGCTTCTAAATTCAGCAAAATGTGATTTATTCTGCGTAGGTTGTCAAATTTAAAGTTTGTCAGTTTTCAAACTGGTCAAGATGTGGAAAAACCTTAAAACCAGTGCTGGTGATGATAATCAATGCATGTTTAGGGTCACAGTTATCTAGACTATATTCTATAAACCTTGAAGTATGCAGCAAGCAAGCAGACTCTGTTACAAGATCCATAACATATCCCTAATATTTTACAACATTGTGAACTGATGGTTTTGAACTGTGTAAGAGACTAGTAATGATTGATTAAGACCAAATCTCAATGTATTAATATTGTTTACATGAATCGTTCATGATTTTGATATTATTTTTGGCTAATTTCGTTGCTACAACATGGACAAACCTTGAACATACGTTTATTTGAATATTCAGCATGATTGGATACTTGTTATGATTCAGAAAATATGGACTAATTACTTCCCCGAATGGTCATATGGTTTATTTTTTTTAATCGGCTGCTTGTTGCATACTTCAAGTTTTATGGAGTATACATGTTTCTCATTTCAATACTTAATCCATAGAAAAGAAAAATGAACAAATTACCCTTATCACCACATCTGATTCAAAATGTTTAGTTTTGGACTTATATTCCTATGTAATTTGAATATTTCTTAGTCACTGGTTTGTCCACATTTGATGACTTCCCATTTTATACTGGATATATTTTGCATTTAATATTTGTTCTCAAGTATACATAAAAGTGTATTTTACTGAGGAACATGTAGAAGCTGACTACTGATGCCCATGATATACTTATAAGATGCAACTAGCGTCTAGCTAGATGCTAACAGAGACGTTTAAGTTGAAAATATTTTATCTTGCTAGCGTCTGGTTAACATCTTCTTAACATCTAAAATTAAACCAGACGCTAGCTGCGTCTTGTAAGTGTATCATGGGCATGAATGTTATCTTTAAAGTAAGCATTGCCTCGATTTAATTGGTCTCATTAGTTTACACTAGTTCTATATTGTGACTAATCTCATAAATTCTATTATCCTTTCTATCGTATCTTAAGAAACCCACAGAATGTGTTCATATTATAGCATGATAATACAACTTAAAGTTCTACTTTGAATAATACGATCACATTTTTTAATGTGCAGAAATTTAAGAATTTGACATTTTAAACCAAAGAAAAAAGAAATTGCTCTAGCTTTCAATTTGTGACCACATTCTGATGTATTTCAGTATGTTTGTTTTAAGTAGTTCAGGGGTCAATTTCAATAAACAATTATAATGCATCAAAGGATGTAAGAACCCTTTGTAAGCTTACAACATATCATAAGTAATAGGAATTTGACACGGGTAAAATTCAAATCCTTGGTAATGTTATGAAGGATCAGGAGGTTGTTGCAAGTTAACGATGGGCTTTGGTCTAACGATGCGCTAACGATGCATTTAAATGTTAGTGAAATCGGTTCCAGGTTTATTTGTGGTAGATTGACTTTGTTATCAGACTATCTAGCATCTTACTTAAGCTTATCGTGCATTTGGAGTCGCAGATTAATTTTCATCTTACTTATGCTTATCGTGCATTTGGAGTTGCAGACTAATTTTCATCTTACTTAAGCTTATGGCGCATTTGGAGTTGCAGCAATTTCATTTTTAATATTGCCCAACATTCAACTATTCTCCATACCAGCTGTGGACAGTATGTGTTATTAGACCGCTATAGATGGTGAGCGATGGAAATTGATCGACTCTGAATCCACTGTATTTCATTAGTTGATATGCTGATTTATTGACGAAGCCAGCACTTTCTAACACTAATTTAGTATCAGTATTTTAAGCTTGTATCATCTGCTAGATTTCTGTAATTATCATGTTACTAAATTACGTTTTACATATACTTCATCAATAAATTGATCGATTGATTGATTGATTGATTGATTGATTAGTAGAAACAGTATCCCAGATTGAAAATGTTTTTACATCTTTAGAACCTAGTAAGGTTGTAAAAAGGTTTCGTAATGCCACAAACTTGCTCTTTCAAAAAAAATGAAAAGGTTTGAAGACTGTATTAACTATTTTTTCAATACTCTTATTCCTAAAATTTCAGACAGTGTTCATTATGATATTTTATGGGTGTATGAATGGATATTTTTTTGTTTTATTTGAATTTGTTGATGAAGTATATAAAACAAATATATACCAACTTGATTTGGGTCCCTTATGGTTTAAAATGCTGATTCAGTAATCACTCATATTCTATTTTTCCTCCAGTGGAAGAATGTCTTGTATCCCCTATGAAAGGAATGATCATATTTAGGTGATCGTAATATGAAAAGGATGTATTAGCTAATGGTCTTCTCAGTAGCGGATTTGTTGCAAAAAGAGCTAATACCGTGAAACTCCAACTCTTGATTTTGAAATTGGGACATTGGGTGTTGTAAAACCAAAACACCACAAATATAACCGTCTTTAAAAATAGATTCCTTTGAAAAATGTTAAACATGAGTGGCTAAATTTGTATGAGCTCCCTCAAACCATGCGAGTTTTTGGTGTAACAATTTGAATTTGTACATATGCAAAAACAACATTCATTAGGTGTCAGATTATTACATAAAAAAAGGAGTTTTATCAATAGGTGCAAGGTATTTGGCAATGTTTGTTAGTGGTTTGCTTCTGAATTTCCTTCAACAACTCAGTTAACTGATACTTTTGACCAGAGTTTAAACCAGACAAACTGCCAGAGCTCCTGAAGTTGGTATGTGCTTGTATATTATTGTTAGTTTGATTAGATCTATCTAGAACATCCCATTTCCACTAAAATATTAGTAGTGTCTGTGCAGTGGCTGTAAATATAAAGCGTGCCCATACAATTTCTTCATGTAGTTTTCCTGTAATGATCATAATCATTTATTAGTACTATACTCAATCATCATCATCATCATTCTTTTTCATATATTCGTACATTCAGCATTGAAGTACCCAAGTATTATAATACTACCACTAATTGAATAGTCTAGTTGCAAAGACAAGCACTGGATATACGGTGTCAGGATTAGATAATCAAAAAAAAACATTGATGTAGCCATTGCATCATAGACATTGCTTTGTAATTTTCCACAGTAATTTGATGCATTAAGGTTGCAACAATATGTCACAAACGAATGGATCAAATACAGCATTTTTGTGACAACCCACCATGGCAGTTTGTAAAAATGAAGTGGCTGTAGACACGATGATTGTGCGCCTCACCCAAAGTTGCTATAGACACGATGATCGTGCGCCTCTCCCAAAATGGCTATAGACACGATGATCATGCGTCTTGCCCAAAATGGCTATAGACACGATCGTGCGTCTTGCCCAAAATGGCTATAGACATGATGATTGTGCGCCTTGCCCAAAATGGCTATAGACACAATGATCATGCACCTCGCCCAGAATGGCTATAGACACGATGATCGGGTGTGATAAAGTGAATTGCTATGGAGCCGATGCTCACTTATACTCAAGGGGATGGCAACAAAAATGGTGGAAGGAGGAAGGTGACTCGCATTGATTGGTAATATTATAACCGGGAGAGTTTCTGATTTTATTCAGAATGTCAACTTGATTCTTGAAGTTGCATTTTTGTTCTTTGTCGTCCGTGGCAGACCAAAAGAGAGGAGTAAAACAAACAAGAGGAAGAAATTAATCGGGAGCAAAGTTGTAATATTAGGCAAGTCACCCTCCTCCTTCCACTATTTTTGTTGCCATCCCCTTCAGCATAAGTGAGCATCGGCTCCAAATAGCCATTCACTTTCTCACACCCGATCATCGTGTCTGTAGCCATTTTGGGCAAGGTGCACGATTATCGTGTCTATAGCCATTTGGGCGAGTTTATTGACACGATCATCGTGTCTATAGCCATTTTGGGCTAGGTTATTGACACGATCATCGTGTCTATAACCATTTTGGGCAGGATTATTGACACGATCATCATGTCAATATCCTCTGCCTTGTAAAAATGTTAAACAGTAAGGTGTACAAGTTTGTAGATATAAAATATTAGCAAGTGATGGATTAACTTTGCAACAATATATTGATTCATCAGTTTGTCATAATTGTTGCAACATTTCATAACATGACAAAATTACAATTGTGTACTGAAACAAAGTAAAGTTTATGCAGTGCCAGGACACTCACAACAAAGAGTCTTAAAACCAAGGTGTGTGTGTGTGTAGCTTGTAATTGCTGCTGCTGACCATGTCTTTGCAATTCAGAGTTGTCAATATGCCATACGACCATGATAAATTTACAGGGGAGATACCAAACTCGCCGCCATTTTTATTCCCGCATGGAGACAAAATGGGGTATTCGGGTTTTTGCTGATGATGTATCTCATCATAATGCGCGAATATTGAAAACAAGCACACACTCTTTGCATGCACAGTTTATCTCTGCATGCAACCAAATCTAGGCACTGGGAGTTAATTTTGGCGGGAACCAAGTGAACCCAAATACTTTCAATTTGACCCCAATGGGCCAAATTACACTGGCCGGTAGAAAGTCGGGTATCTTCCCTATAAATCTATGCGTATTAAGACACATTATTTTGGTTGTCAAAAATGTTAATTTGAAATGTTTCCCGTTTTATCATCATCAGGTATGTTAGAGAAAGAAATTGAAGATAAGCAGAAACAAGTGTCTCAAGAAAAGTAAGTATTTTGTTTAATGGCACCCCACTACAAATAGAATACTATATAGAGTCTAATCCATCCCAAAACAAAGTAAGGACTGTTAGCAACTAGTACTAGTCGAGACCAACCCAATCTAGCAAAATTAAGACAATAACATGTTGTTGAAAATGTTTTGGACCAGATGTGAGCATTGTTTTCAGTGCTTACATTTTAATTCTTCCAATCTTGGTTTACAATTTGAATTAAGTTAAATACTATAAAGTAAAGGAGAAAAGCTATAAAAGAGGATAAACAGGTAAAATCAGCCTGAACTTTTCCTCCAATTTATATCCATAAATAAAGTATAAGAACTTAAAATGGTATCATTTCTTCCAGAGAAAAGGTTAGAAGAGCATCGCTTAGTCC
>JXSR01S061946.1:108136-126001 GCA_000969725.1 Ophiothrix spiculata | reverse complement strand
TTTGTATTAACAAGTTTGTGTATGATTTTTATATTGATTTTAACCATTTTCTATAGGCCCTATTTAAAACAAAACAATGTTCAAAAAATGCTTCTTTGAAGTCATTTTTTTTGCTAACGGGCTTTCGTGCATGGGTTACTGAGCCTGTGGCTCTTGTTTGTTATACCTCTGCCGATTTTTATTTTTTTGCGCTGAAACTTCTTGACTTTTTCCTTTAAGCCTTGCGCTTATTTTAAGACCATTTTTGTGAAAATCTGACCTAGGGTTGGGACGTGGCGTTGCGTTATAGCACGCTGGGTCAAACGAAAAACTGACCAAAAACTGATTTTCAATGGGAATTACACACAAATCGTGTTTTTGCTTTCAGGATACTCTTCCACTTTGTTTTATCTTATTTATTTGATTTATTTGGGGTAAGAACATGTGTTAGCATACTTTGACACACATAATTGCTAAAAAATGCAACTTTTACTTGAAAAAAATAGCGAAAAACCACGATTTTGGCGATTTTTGGTGATTTTCGCGATTTTTGACTGACTTCACTGTGACGTCTTACAAGGTCCGATTTCAATTTTTTTGGTACCAATGGACTCGTGAGGGTCATAGCTATCCATCAGTATCCTACACGTGATGTTTCATCAATCGGTTTCCGAGATCGTAAGGGCGTAAAGGGGAGGGGGGGGGGCGGGGTTGCGGAATCTGCCCCCCCGGCTGTGAGGTGGGTTGAAAAAGCCCGACTCTTTAAGGGTTAACCTTTTCAATCACCAAACTGTATCTTCTTATTGCAGCTAACAAATGTAATAAATGTGAGAAGACAAAGGCCGAGAAGGAGGAACTGAGCCAGGAGAAAGAAAGTCTGGAAGAAGAGGTAGATGAATTACAACAGGAAATAGATAGGCTGGAATCCCTGCTCAATGTCTACCAACAAGATAATAAGAGGTGAGTATGGCTCATACGTGTGTATGCTGCTATATATATATATATATGTGATGACATACCTCGAAAAGGGGGACTTTGCGACAGAACACTTTTCAAGAAACAGGTGAAAATAGGCCGCAAAAAATAAGGAAAATAATAAGAATTTTCAGCAGATTTTCTGTTGTAAAATTTGACCGCCTTTATCAATTTTAACAAGTAAAGTTTCATTTTTTAGCTTAGAAAATGCCGCAACAGATCAATTAAAAAAATCAAAATTGATATCATCTGCAAAGTCCCCCCTTTCGGGGTGAGCCATCACATATATAGAGGGGAGATACCAGACTTCGTGATATTTTCATTCTGTCATGGGGTCAAATTGTGGAGTATTTAGATTTTTGCTAATGATTTATTAGATCTTGTTGAAATGCACACAATTATATATGCATGTTTGGTTTGCATACAATTAGGCGTTTCAATCTCGGTAACAGTCACCAAGTCACAGCACCCCCACGTGACAAGTTTGGGACTAAAGTTGCTGACAGAATGCTTCCCATAAGTAAGCTGAAAATGCTGTTTTGTGAAGTTAAGAGATATTCAAACAACAATTAGGCATATCATTTGTGTAAAGAATTATTTGGTTTGTCTCTGCTCTGAGTTGATGTTGGTGGGAACTGAGGGGACCTGAATACTCCCAACTCCCTTGACTGACAACTCCATTAAATGGGTTGGTATGCAAAGTCTTGTATATCTATGGGGTGGCTACACATTTTGGTTATAGCTTAAGGAAATACTATGTTTGATGGTTTATATTAATTAGTTTGAATTACCTTTAAGAATTCTAATGAATCTTAAAAGTGTCTATGGAATGCATTTTTGATTTTCCTCGTTAAATCACATCCAACTGCGTGAATTGCAGTGGGTCGCGTACGGCGCAGAGTATTACTGGACAACATGCGTTAATGAGTAAAAACCCACAAAACGGGGAGCTCATTTCGAAGATTGACTGTAATCACTTGATAATTCATGGCATTAGCTGTCGTTTATTGATTGGATTTTTATCAAACTTTTAATTTTTTTTTTTCATTTTATCCAAGTCTGGTTTGATGTAATATCAGTAAGTTTACTGTTGCACAGTTATATTATGTGTTGTTAATGCTTATGCTTGTTGTATTAATTATTTTCATAGTTAGAAATAGGGACTGATATGAAAAGCTTTGGTAATGTATGGATTCAATGTGATTGGGGGTCTATGGGCAAAATTCACCAAAAAGTAGGGTCTTTCCAAGTCAAAATGGCCGAAAATTTTGTGAAATTTTTGATGAATTTTGCAAATTTTTCAAAAATGTACATAAAATGATGAGTCTTTGGGTGACAAAGGTTGTTTTAGTTACAAGGAAGTTTAAAAAATAGGGGGTCATTAAGTGACAGTTGGTGAAAATAGGGTGTCTTTGGTGAGAGCGAGCCAAAGAAAGCGGGGGGGGGGGGTCTTTTTGATGGCATGGTGCATACCTCATAGTTGACTACCCCCCCCCCCCCCCGGGGCACGCAGCTCCAAGTTTTACCAGGGCACCTAAGATTTGGTTTGGACAGGGTTTTGTCACCTGCTTCAAATCCTTTTTCTTGATGTCAGCATGGTCTAATTTTTCCAATTTTAGATTTCAATTTCATATGAAAGATTACCCTTACAAGTTTCACATTTTATTCAAATTTGTCCAGCTGTATTGATTTTATGAGAAATTTTGTATTTCACATTTGCCTATACTTCACTGTGTAAGTTATAGGGTTACCATAAATAGACACTTTTTCACTCGTATCTCCAAAAAGAGATATTTTAGCCATAAAATTTCACAAGTGGTGAGAAAAATGTAAGCATATTTTGGTATCAAAATCTCAAAAGGTTTGAAAAAAGTTGAAACCAATTGGACCATACTCCTTCATACTCAAATGAAGTATTAAATTTTCTGGTGCAATTTTAAGATATAGTTCTTTTCAAGTGGTTTATCAGTTCCAGTTTATAGTATAGTGTATCCTGCTTTGTGTAGTATGCTTAAGCAAATAAATTTGTATGCAGATAAGAAGGGGCTGTGTTTACCTAAAAGTTTTGTTCATTGTTGCTTTAGAAAGAAAATTTGCTGATTTCTGTGTTAATTTGTTGACAAAGTTGTGATGTTATAGTAGACCTAGCAATATTGAAAAATTGAAATACGAATGCAACACAGACCCAATTCCATGCTTCCCGTAAAAAGGACCAAAGGAAGTATAGGGCAGCATGGACTTGGGTCAGTGTTTCTCTGAAAATCACGTTATTCATGCCACAATGTTTTTTAACACTTTGATCACACATATTCTTTCATTATTCTATAAAAGTTGTTAACTCTACAATTCATAATTGTCACAATTTAATTTATTGTTGCTTTTCAGCAATGACACCAAACCAACACCAACAAAGAAAACTCCCATAAAGGAAGAAATAATTACCCCCAAAAGACAAAGCTTAATAGAAGCTTACAGATCTTCACCAAAAGGTATATCTTCATCGCCATCATCCCGTCACTCATCAAGGAGCACCAGCCCAGCAACCGTCAATCCCATGAAACTTGCTGCAGCGATGAAAAGACTTTCCAAAAAACCTGTCAATCCAAGTAACTCTCTGAAACCGAGTGATGCCCTTCAAAAAAGAACTGCTTCTCCAAGAACTGATACTCTGAAATCTTCATTAAGGGATACCAATGCAAGTCCATTGGATCCAAAAAATAGTCTTGCTGAAACAACCCCTTCAGTGAGTGCTAATAGTTCAAGACGATCCTCCATTACATCACTTGAGCAAGCTGATCGGCAGCGTGCTCTGTCGCCAGAACCGGCTGGTCCGCCTTCTAAAGATCGCAGGACGTCTGTGATGGATATGCCGAAGAAAGCATATGTTGAAGAGAACAGGAACTCTTTGAATACTTTGGAAGCAAGGTTGAAGTCTTTACAAGCATCAAGTAAGGCCAAGAAAGCAGCCCTAGAGACAGCCCGTGATCCAGGCCCAACGGGGGATGCTAAGACAAAGCATACGAGGTTTGTTCTTCCATCAAGCAAGAAGTTTGACAAAGGTGCTAATAAGAAGTATGAAGTATAAATGGTAAGTATACAAGGGAAAAAACACTTTCAGACCTTGTATAATTTTTGTTTATAACTTCACAACGATAGAGAATATATCTGAACTTTTTTGGCAGGCTGTTATTTGTAATATTTCTTTTTATACATATCAAAAAAGGTATGTTCCACGGCTAGTCTACTTTGAAAAGCACAATTGTGGTTAATGCCTTTAACAAGTGATCTTGCATGTCTTCAGCATTGAAGGCCGATAACTTTGAGGTCCGAGGCCAAGGACTTCATGTTTGAGGACCAAGGACTGAATAAAATGTCCTTAAGGAGTCCTCGAGGCCGAGGCCTGACTTGAGGACTACAACACTGTCTTCATTGCATTGAAAACAAACCTGAGAATCCTACAGAATACAAAATCACATTGAAAACAAAAAATGCAATTTAATATCACTCAGCAAGTACTGAAATGAACCGAAAAGAAGATGAGCTGCCATTGATAAACATTTAGGGGTCGCTTCAAAACTCAACCGGTGGTTGTCTGCCGGTTCTGGACGGTTGGCTATTGTTTTTTTAGGTGAACAGCGCAGAACCAACAGGCAACTGCCGGTTGATTTTTGAAGCGACCCCTTATAAAATAGCAATATTAATATACAGCAAGATAAAAAAAAAAACAATGCTGCATTGATTTATTTCTTTCAATTATTTCATTTCAGACCAACATAAGGAACAAAAAAGCAACTTATTCAACGAGTGAGTTTCCCGACATCAAGCCTTTGTGGGGTTTATTTCTTGCAAGTGCCAAATAGGCGGGCCTCATCACATCATGAATTGATACAGATAAGGGTGTGCGTAGCTGAACAAAGCACAACTGCAGGAGGCGCAGCGTGCGTTGTACGCATGACTCGTGTGTCAGTATCTACGGCACCCGTGTAGGTGGGATTATGTTTACTTGCGGATGAAGAAAAGCCTCATATTTCCCACCTATTTAGTGTTGATCAAAGTATAGATTTTGACCTTGAACAAATTGAGCTTTTATTCTGTAAATGATATTTCAACATTCACATTTCATGTCTGGGATTTTGTTTCTAGCCGCTGATAAAAAAACTAATGGACGATAAAGTTCATAGTAAGCACTTTTTGAAATATTTACCACAGTGAACAGTTACACTGGCACTGCTTGACGTATCTAATTAGGACTCTACTAGATGATCTTGTTTTGAAAGTAAGTGTTAATTTTCATCTGTGCTGCACAAATTTGCAGCTGATCATACAAATAATAATAATAATAATAATAATTCCGGCATTTATATTGCGCCTTTTCCAGTGGATACAAAGCGCTGGCCATTATTATTACGCCATAACAAGGGAATCGTCAGAACCATTTTGCCTTACACTAGGCCATTTGCGGCCAATGACCAAAGGCGCAGACCTATCAGCACTTAGGTTGTGATATTCCCCCCTAAACAGCTCCCCAATACGCTCGGGTCGACGAGGCAAGTGTGATAAAGTGATTTGCCCAGGTTCACAACACGTTGGCACTAGCGGGGCTCGAACTCACAACCTACCGATCATCAGTCCTGCTCTGTTCCGCTAGACCACACGCGCCCACACAAACACCGTACGACCAATCGTGACCATATCTTAAATTATAATTATAAATTTTAGTCCTAATATTGACGAAGGGATAAAAAGACAATTCCCATTCATTTGCTGACAAATTGCAACAAATAGTGGTAATGGTTTTGTATTAGCTGTCGATATAGTCTAGTTCTTTGAATACCACAAACTTGTTTTATATTAGCTATATACAGTATTGGATACTGTGCACTGCCTTCGAAATTGTAACATGAAATAGAGTGTGTGTTTTTATGAAAAATTCCATCCAAATTTGCCACCTTGTTGTATATATTTACATATTTTTTGAATCCATCCACATTGTTTTTTACTTTTTTACAATTGTATTATATGTTGCTACTCTGTGTGTTGTATTATGGACACTAGCTGGTTTAGTGAATGATCTGAGGTTCAATGATTGAAAATCAAATGTCCATTTCACGTCTTACAATTTAAGTATTTCAACAAAGACTTATAATTATGCATTACAAATTGGGAGTATCTAAAAATAAGAATGTTAAGGCTAGTGTTAACTCTTAAGTTTAATATGTTTAAGTTCTGTAACTCTACAACTGGCAATTAAGTTCATATAAAAGTATACTTTTTGTCTCGCCTTAGTGAAGGAAAAGATATTGCAAGTCACTTTCCTGAGCATCCTCTCCCATGTGCCACCTGCCATTCATAGTATCTTGCACAGTATATCTCCTGAACTGTGAGGCCTGCGGTAACGAAACTTGGTTACATGCATGAATGGTCCTGGGATGAACTCGTGCTGCCAAAAGCATGCATGGAATAGGTAATTTATGTGCATAAGTGGATAGCAGAGGTGGTTTTCAGGATATCCCACAATGCATTATTCTGATACACTGATTGTACAATATGCCTGCAAATCAAATTCAACTCCTATACTTATGTACAGGTTACTGAGGTTTTTGAGGTGTCAGCAATGTGGGTAAACACTGGGCTATTGTGAAAAGAAACACATCCCTAGAAAGATATGAATGAGTACTATTCAATGGAATTCTCAAATGCCTAATAGCCCCTTGTCCAGAAAACCATTATTGCCTATTATATATCAGTGTATCAGAATAATGCATTGTGGGATATCCTGAATACCACCTCTGAGTGGATAGCCTAATGGTTTAAACCTGGTAATTCAACCTAAAAATTAAGACAGTTGTGATTTGTATTTATCATTTCTAAACTTATAGAATGTATACAATTACTGCAAAAGTGAAAAAATTTTGATTTTTATAAATTTAACTTGTGATAATGGTGGCCATTTTGAATTTTCAAGATGGTCGCCGTATTTGGATAATGCAAAAATGGTTCCCAAACGTGAGTGGTTGAATGAGTCAGCATAAAATTTTTTACGTTCATGCCCAATTTCATGTAAATGCCAAACTGCACAATTTTTCAAAAAATACCCTTATGTAGTTAGTCAATTTCATCAGTTGGTACTTATATTTTCTCCTAAACCATAGATATATAGCTTATACCATGCAGGGATAAATCAACTTCAAGTGCAGAGACTCGGTTGTGCGTAGAAGAAAATCCCACAAATGCTATATTGTACAAAGTGGTATGAATGTGTACAAAGTTGATATTGTGCTTTCAGTATTAACCCAATACAACCTGCAACAAATTATTAGCAAAAATGCGAATAACAACATGCAACAAATTATTAGCAAAAATCCGAATACCCCCAATTTGATCCCCATGTCTGAATAAAAATGATGCCCAGTCTGGTATCTCCCTACTATATCTATGGTTGTAATGTATGCATAAAAAATAAGTAAATACTTCAAGTAAGAAGTAAAAGTAAAGTAAGAGTAAAAGTATTTATTTGATTTGATATGCATAATCTTTAACTTTTACTGCAAAGTAAATACTAGTACTAACTAGTACTTAGTCGTTCGGTCTAAAACTATAGAGAAACAAAGCATCGCGACAGCATAAGGTGCTTAAAAAGGCATCTGGAGAGCATTTAACTTGTGCAACCTTAAAAACAACTAACGCGTACGCATCTCAAAAAACACTTGCGCGTACGTGCTCAATCGTTGAAACACTTGTGCGTACGTGTGCAATTGTAAAATCACTTACTCACAATCTAAAACACTCAAACACTTCCGCACACATCACAAAAATCGCTTGCGCGTACGCGCACAACAAAGAAAACATTTTCGCTTAAGTGCGCAACCCTAAAATCACTAGCGCAACCTAGAAAATGCTAACACATATGTGTGCATCCAAAAAACACTTTTGCGTAAGCACGTAACCAAAAGAACACTTGCGAGTATATGCGCCCCTAAAATCACTCAAGGGACTTTAAAAAAACAATAACATGTACGCCCGTATCCCCAAAACACCCTTATGCGTAACCATAGAAACGCTTGTGCTTATGTGCGCAACCATAAAACATTGATGCTTATTTTAACCTTTATACGGGATGGTCAGTCAAGGATCACACCTAACCCTCGCCCCTATCAGAAGATAGTATTGACCAAAGAAAACCAGTTACATACTGCCATAATTATGTAAATTGATCACCAACAAAATGATCTCTTATCTTTGGCACATTTCCTCCCAAACTTCAACAAACCACGTTAAGTTGTATTTTAATGAACTCTTCTTTGCTGGTACCCTTTCTGCTTTCTACTTGGAAGCTCCATAAATTTGTTTTAATTCATCAAAATAGAGCTAGTAAACTGTCAAGGTAGCTCTTTGTATATACAGTTAGCCAAGACTTACCTGTAAGTTGATGGATGACTGTGCTTTTCCGGTGGTCCTGCCGACAGCAAGGATATTACATGAGATCGCATGGTGTCGATTGCAGATATATTGATCAGTCTTTACAGCAGTATGGGTTAGGACAAGAAAATCATTCCAGCCCAACCATGAAAAAATGTTATCTTCAAACCATTATTGGTCACGCTCGTTTATGGACTCGTTAGTCACCTTTGTTTATGCACTATGTATCTCAAGGGGGGAGGTGGGCAATGGGCATACTACTTTTCCATCCGCTGAGGATGATGTTTGAAGTTTTTCTCGATATCGAGTACTGTTTGCAGGTGTTCCTGATAGCCTTACCGCCATCATTTGCAGTTTTTTGCGCAGTGGGTGCAGTTTTTGGCTTCCTGGAAGCGTTAGCAGGTTTTCTTTTCGCGGAACAGAAGAATCAACGGGTCCTGTATGAGTAAGCTAAGCATCAGCGTAAACCACGACTGGGTTGTCCACATTGGTATTATGAGAATGGCTGTTGTTTTGTCCTGTACAAGCTTTTGCAGGCATCTGCCTATGAGGCTGAAAGGAGGAAAGAGGTATATTAAGTATTGGACCAAGACCTTGAAAAAGCATCAACATATGTATTTAGCAGCTGGGTCAAGCTGCCAAGCTACATATCTCTTGCACTTAGCATTCAATCTGGATGCAAATAGATCAATTTCGGCGTCACCAAAAACATGTGTCACTTCCTTCAGAACTGTTGGGTCTAAAGACCATTCTATTTGGTCATTAGAATGCCTGCTAGCGTAGTCTGCATGTACATTGTCGACCCCTGGAATGTGTGATGCTGATAGCCACATGTCCTTGTTCAGTGCCCATGTCCATATAGAATTAGCAAGGTCATTTAGTTCAGTTATTTTTCTTCCCATATTATTAATGTCTGCTACTGCTGTGGTATTGTCAATAAGAAGCTGTACATGCTTTCCATTCACTTGGTCAGCAAGCGCCGTTTCTCTGTGAGGGTCCATCGTCCCCCTATCTGTTCATTATTTGTACATCACCTGATGCATCTGTAGTGATGGTTAAATCTGGATTTGACCGCAGTATTTGCCTATTTTGTATTGGTAGATTTTCCATCCACCATGACAATTCACTTTTCATTGCATCTGTGATTTTCATTTCTGCATCAAAATTTCCAAATTTTTCCCGAGGGCCTTCGTCTTGTGACTTTCTTGCGTTCGATAGTGCAGAGGACCCAAGTCCACTGCCGGGAACATTGCCAAAACATACCAAAAACTTTGCTGACATTTCTGATGGTGTCAAATTCACTATTTATCATTGTGGTGCATGCATCAACAATAATAATCATTCAAAATGATTGCCATTTTTTGCGAGTCAATGCAAAATCTTAAGTACGTAATCTTGTTTGAAACACTGATTTTTCATAATTAAATGAAAACCCTAGTGATGTCAGTATTTCTTCTGTGGCTTGTAATGACGCCCTCAATTGTGCAGGGCTACTAGCTAGCAATAGGGTATCATCAATGTAGCCTGTTATTGTGTGCCCCTCAGTTCGGAGCGTAGAAAATACTGGTTTCATTATTTTTGTATATTTTCTAGGGCCACAAGCAAGACCATTCGCCAGGCAAGTGAATTGCATAATTTTTCCATTCCATTGGAATCTGAGATATTTCCTGTACATTGGATGAATCGGTACACAATAGTACGCATCCTTAATGTCTAACGAGGCCATGAAACAGTCTTTAGTGACGAGTTTCAATGCTGCCTCAAGTGTCCATTTTAAAATGGTGGTATTCAATGTGTTCATTAAGTGCCTTCAGATTTAGAATTAGTCTGTACTTCCCATTTTTCTTTTTACGTAAGGAAATGTTAGAAATGAGTTCATCTGGTTCATGCTGAACCTCTTCAAGAACCATTTTTTCCCTCAAGGTTTCAATTTCATTAGAGATAATATTTCGTTCATTTTCATTCCTCATATAGTTTTTCAAAATTTTCTAGAATTCGCGCCAAATATGGCGCGAATTTTGGTAGTAATTTAAGAAAAAAAATTTTGCACCCAAAATAGTTAAAAATTTTGCGTCACTTTGCAGTGGTGGGTTTTCATATTTAAATTCAATAGTGAGGCCTGGTATTGTTTGCAACACCTCGTTATCAGATGTCAATTTCTTCCACTGCTCTATATGGTTTCTCAATTCACCATCCTGAAATGGTCTTGCTTGCTGGTATTTTTCTGGCATGATTTGGGCGGCAATATCGCCGCCATTTAGGGTAATAAGCAAATTGCTTACCTCACCTTGAGTTTGTTTTCTTGTGCCTACAGCCTGGCTTTGAGTTGACGGTCTTCTTGACTGTCCATGAGATCTCGAGTATCTCTGGTAGCTACCTCTGCCACGGCCTCGCACGGATGTTGGCTGCCCTCTAGTGCTGTAATATCCACGATTGTAATAAGGGCACCCTCTGACACGGCCCCTTGTGTTGTATTGTCTTGCACCCTGGACCTTGACTGTATTGGATACCTTGTTTGTATCCCCAATTTTCTTCACTTCCTCTTCTACACTGTCACCAAATAAGAGTGATGAGTGTTGAATGTTCGCAGAGCAAATGTGGCCGTAGCACCAATCTACATCGGGGCGCATGAGCTCCCTACGCCGGAGACATAGCATGTGATATGCTTGCCCAAGCAAGATAATGCCCTCAATGCCGGCGTCCCTGGCCTGCGTCAATAATCTTTTCAATGAAGTGTAGGCGTTCATATTTCATTTGAGTCTACCATTTGCAGCATATCAACAAGTTTTATACCTGTTTTAGCTATGGCAGTCTGAATCAGCTGCAATTTTTCATCAAATGCTCTTGTGGTGGATGATAATAAATTCCAAATGAGTTCATTGACTCTCACCTCTGTGAGAAACGTACAATTATACTGTCTGTGGATGGAGTCGATCAGAACTTTTAGTTTTTCTTTGTCAATGCCTTGACGGAAACTTTCATTTGCCAAGTCTGCCATGTCCTGTTCTGGACGCTCTTCTCAACTTTTTCTTGCAGCTTATATTTATTTAGAGCTGCCGCAAACCTGGAGTCTGGCTTGTTTGCTGACTGATTCTCAACAGTGACACCATTATCATTGTCCTCCTTTTTCTTTTTTGTAGGAGGTTCCTGGACATCCTCATCACCTGCATCACAGGCAGGTTACTAGTAGTTGCGCCAGAGTCAACATAAATATCAGTATCTCCATAATCATCATTCCAATTTTCGAACATCTCTTGTTGCCCTCGAATTTTTCTGGCATTGGTGTCCACTTTTTTGTCAACATTATTGATGGCATCTAAAATGTGTTGGACGGCGTTTGATGCCAGACGGTGGCCCGCGGCCCCGTTTTCTTCATTTGCAATGTCAGCACTTTTCAGTTTTGATTGCGCGGTAGCAGAATTCTGCTCCTTTCCCGCTTTGGTAGACGACTTTGGTTTCTCACACTGGCATTTCTCCGCCGATTTCTTTGCAATCGGGCTACCAGAATCGTCCCCATAAGGGCGATTTTTATCTTTATCATTCATAGTAAATATCTGTTATCCTTGCCAGCATCAGGATGCAAAGTAAAATGTTTTTGCCCGCATGTAACGGACTGTGCATGTGTCGTTTCGGCGATCTAACCATGCACTGATCAATATATCGGCGATCGACACCACGCGATCTCATGGAATTTCCGCTGTAGTCAGGAGCACCGGAGAATTGTTTGTTATCAATGAAGTATTTAATACTTTTCAAGTAAAAGTTGCGAGTAAATAGTATTTACTACACTTTATGCATACATATGGTAGTAAATACCCAAAATTTCAAGTAAATAGTATTTACTACTTTTTATGCATTGATTGATGCCGACTCAGAATAGGACATGAAATACATTATGACTTGCAAAAAGTATCAATGTACTGGGTTACTAAAAACCTGAACTATGCTTTGAGTTTTATCTGAGCAAATAATGGGCCGTATGCATAAAAAGTAGTAAATACTATTTACTTGAAATTTCGAGTATTTACCACCATATGTCTGCATAAAGTGTAGTAAATACTATTAACTCGACCTTTTACTGATAGTATTTACTCAAGCACCTTTTACTTGAAAAGTAGTAAATACTTCCATTGATATGCATAAAAAGAGTTTACCTAGTAAATACTTGGAAATTTCAAGGTACCTAAAGAGCTATCTGACAGTTTACTAGCTCTATTTTGACAAATTAAAACAAATTTATGGAGCTTCCAAGTAGAAAGTAGAAAAGGGTACCAGTAAAGAAGAGTTCATAGAAATACAATTTATCGTGGTTTGTTGAAATTTGGGAGGAAAATGTGCCAAAGATGAGAGATCATTTTGTTGGCGACCGATTTACATGATTATGGCTGGTTTTCTTTTGTCAATACTCTCTTCTGATAGGGGTGAGGGTTAGGTGTGATCCTTGACTAACTATCACGTATAAAGGTTGAAATGAGCATCAAATGTTTTTATGGTTACACGTAAGGGTATTTTGGGATACGCACCTACACGTTATTGGTTTTTTTGAAGTCACTGAGTGATTTTAGGGGCGCATATACGCGCAAGTGTTCTTTTTTTAGTTGCGTGCTTACCCAATTTTTTTTTTTTTTTGATGCAGCATATGCGTTATGTTTGTTAGGTTGCGCTAGTGATTTGAGAGTTGCGTACATGCACGCAAATGTTTTCTTTGTTGTGTGCGTACGTGCAAGTGTTTTTTGTGATACGTGCGTAAGTGATTGAGGTGTTTTAGGTTGAGTAAGTGATTTTACGGTTGCACACGAAAATGCGCGTTCTTGTTTTTTGAGATACGTGCATACGCATTAATTGTTTTTAAGATTGCACAAGTTATCTAAATGCTCTTCTGATGCCTATTCAAGCGCCTTATGCTATCGCGATGCTTTGTTTCACTATAGCTTTAGACCGAACAATTACGTACTAGTAAGTACTAGTATTTTACTTTGCAGTAAAAGTAAACGATTATGCATATCAAATCAAGTAAAACTTTACTTGAATGAAGTATTTATTTAGTTTTTATGATATGATTATTTAGTGTGTAAAAATATGCTAAAAAGCTATGCAATTTGTATTCAGAATGAGATAATTTACGAAGCATTGTAAATAAAAGACAAACACACCCCTTCTATTTGTTTCACTCTTTTGATATCATTATTTTATTGTGGTATCACACAATAATATGATCTAAGTAAATTTAGATCATATAACATAGTACACAGATTTGTCAGTCTCAGAGATAATAAAAAATAGGACATTAGTGGCAACTCGTTAACACAGTGTTGCTAATTTTCTTCTGTCAAGTTCTCTCATAAAGCTGCGATCACTTACACCCTGGTCACATAAGGCGCAACGCCAGTATGACACCCGTGCCCGGTCAGACGCCAGTGGTTATGGGACCATAACTGGACGGTGCCCGTTGGAATTAAATTCTTTCGGCAGGCATCCGGCATCTGTATAGCTCTGTATAGCTATTGACGCCGTAAACACATCGTACCCTCGCAGCAAGGTTATGTGACCAGGGTATCCGAAGTATACGGTTTTTGCAATACGCTGCAAGTAAAGGTTCTCATATTTGAAATTGACGGGTAATTATTCACTAAGAATATGAATGCCTCCCCTGGGAGCGCATAGCAAATAACATACCGTGTATTTCTAAGTGATCGCAGCCTATGACTTGCTATTCTATTACAAATATAATGGATAACATAAATTTAAATAACAATTAAAGCAAATCAACATAAATAATATGAATATGATTTACGTAGACTAAAAGCGATTTTGACTGCCTCTGTGTTAGCGAGCAGCCACTGAATTTGATAGTGTATACAGGGTTTTTTTTTACTTGTACTCATTTCATTTATTTCTTATCTCTCAAATATTTTGATAAAGACAAGAAATTTAAGATCCCTTTCTATTAAACAAGGATCTGATTTTGACTTGACTTGACTTAACAAAAATATTGCAGAACCAATCTTACAAATAGATAAAGGGTGCTGTACACTCCCGCTCTAAAGTATTTCCGCACAAATTAACTACGTTATATTAAACGACGTAGAATCATCAAAGATTCATACTAGTATACAGGTAACTTATCTATTCAATATAAATAATAAATTGATGTTTCTTTTAATATTTGATCTTCCATTGCTATAAAAATGGCTGATTTCATGGACAAATCTCATTACTACATTTTTCATAACCTCATTATTACCTTGTAACAGGATAGAATATTTTCAGGTTGTAAGTTTTAAAACAAATGCGCAGAAATGTATATAAACTAAATTTTTTATGTTCAGACGAAAGTAGTAATATGCATTACATGCCATATTTTCAAATGCAATGAATACAATTCCAGAATAGTTACTTTGATTATTATACAATATAGACTCTGTTAAAAAATGATGAAAATCGGATAAACGCCTTTTGAGATATGGCTGAATAAAGGTTTTGTGCGGAAATACTTTAGAGCGGCAGTGTACAATGATGTAACTGAGATTATTGCATATTTTGAAATGTTAATACTCCATGCAAAATATCAGTTTTCAACTCCCAAAATATTTAAAAACTAACATTTTCTCAGATGTAGTTGAATTGAAATAAAGTGCCGATTTCAACAAAAAAGGTTGGTGCAACTTGCCATGTCAGGCTTCCAAGAACTAACTCCATCTCTGGGTTTCACATGAACTTGAAACAAGTATCAAGCTAAACAGGCCATGATGGGTTCTTGTATTGCCAATAAAAACATTAAAACTTAAATTTCACCAATACTCAGCTGAAATGGTCAAGAATGTATGCTGCTGTTCTTATCTTAGACCAGAAATTCTTCGCTGAATTGAGGTATGTGCCCTAGAGAGGTATTATAATATAAATTAATCAAAATTGAGCCTTTATAAGACAACACTCGCTCACCCGTAGGAAACTTTGAAGAAAAATACCTTGTATCACACTGAGCATTTACACAAAAAGAAACGAAAAACGGACAATTCTTTTAAAGAGGCATTGGACAAGTTCAACATTATCCCAAAACTTTTTTTCGAACATTTTCAGATTTTTGCATCATTTGAAGTGTCAGTGGTAATAATGACAGCATGTAAAGTTTCTTTATCAAGTTCAACATTTAATGTATTAAACATATCAACGCCTTTAGTTGATATCTTTAAGGCAAAGTAAAAAAATATTTATGTTTCTCGTCCCCACCCGCATCATTTTTTGGTGCCGCATGTATTTTTTTATTATTATTTATTTTCACAAAATATGAACAAAAAGCACAAAAAGTCCCAAGTTTTTTAAGAATTTCAAAATTCTTGATGTCACGTTGATATGCTAATTTTTCGGCATGAAATGTCTTCTTCATGCACAGTATCATTCTGCAAGAGTGAAGGTATTGTGGCTTGCTGGATATCTGAAATGAAGGTCATCTTGAATAAAAAATAATAAATAAAAACGCCCTGCATCGTCAGTTTTTTCAAAAATCCGGACGAGAAACATATATATTTTTTTACTTGGCCTAAATTGACTTTATTAGAAAATATCCAATGCAAAAATTATGTTTCTATTGATTCATCTCCAATCTGATGTGAATGCAATGAACATATTTGATGACATATAGCGTCAATACACACCTTTAGAGAACAGCCTCATACCTAAGAATGTAAGATCAAAATGCAAAACAAAATTCTAATTTTTTTAACTTTTCTGAAGGTATTAATCAGAATGTTCACAATAATTGGCAGCTGACTGCTATAACCAAACATACCCTGCAGATAAAATTTAAAATGTTGTTCAATGCCCCTTTAAATCTGTCGATAATTAGTCCCTGATGAACTTATTTCAAACACTGTTGGACCTTGAAAGATTAGGGAGCTTTCAATCCAGTGACAAACATAATCTACGATGACTAAATGACACTGCCATGTATGTTGGCATATGACACCACAGTGAAACTGTGCATGGGGTGATAGAGAAATCCTTATATAACTCTACATGTAGAGGGGAGCATGGCCAAGTAGTTAGGCCTTAGAAAAATAATTGTTTGATTGGCGTAACATAGAAAATAAAATAGGGTTGGTAGGTCGGATTTTTGTTTTTTAAGTCTTATATTTCACAAACAAGAACACAAAATATACGACACATATACAAAAACATCTTCACTTTTTCTGTAACACATCTTTTATTTGTCATTTTGAATGTCATAAAGCCATATCTCGGGGGCCCCCATGAATCAGTTCCCATCAAATTTGGGATTTGGAGATTTTTTACCATGTTCAAAAAAAAAAAATATTTAGGGTTGGTGGTAAAAATTGGGTCGGTTGGGTTACGCCAATCAAACAATTTTTTTTAGGCCTTAGAGCATGGGACTCATAATACAGAAGTTCCGGGTTCGAGTCCTGGTCCTTGTTTCTTTGGGCAAGAAATTTTACTCCTAATTACTCCATGGTTCGGAAGTCGCCTAAGGCCAAAAAAAAAGAAAAGAACTCTGAGCTTACTCAAGGTCAAAACCCGAAGCGCTATGCGTTGGGGGTTTTTTTTGTAAAAAAGGGCTACGCGGATGCGAAAATACCCCCTAATTTTTTTTTAATTGTATTTTTTCGGTAACTTTTTTTTTTCGCGGCCGTTTATTTATTAATTTTTTTCCAGTAGTAGGAAAAAAGATGAAAAAAAAAACCCCTGAAAATCTCTCAAAAACCTAAAAAAAAAAAGAAATGCGCAAAATTTGGATTTTTAAAAGCTATGTGCGCGAGAAGCTGAGATAGACTATTTTTTTCTTTGGCCGCCTAAGTGCTCCTCTTTGGGCACTGCATACAGTGTATACCTTGTGAGTTGAAGAACTGGGCCCAACAGTTGTCATAAATAGGATGGCAAAAGATTTATGATCATCTTTGAATGTATCTGCCATTGAAATCAAAAACTCTCTACTAACCATGTTGAGGCAGGGCAAATGTAGTTTATACAATGCTGTTCCACTCAATATTCTTACCCACTTGAATACAATTTTTTGAAATACCTGATGTGCATGCATGTAGTATGAAATATTTGTTCATTTCAAACCACTAGATTCAGAGAAAAATGTACAAGATCTCAAAAATAAATTTACAAAATAAAGTTTACACCCTTCTTGACATACTATATTCATTGTTATGGAATGTGTATTCATGCTTGTGTTGGGCCAAGAAAAAATTGTTGTGTTGCCCTCAAGTGGAATTTCTGACAAATTGAGTCGGTCGGTCAGAAAATAATTTTTTTTAATCCTTTTTTTAAAGCACCTTAAAGTATCAAATTTGGGTGCTTTTTCCACTATTTGTAAAATATTTTCTTAAAAAACACCCAATCTGAGCAAAATTTGGTGCTTTCTCGACCATATATATATACAAATTGCAAAGTATAGACCTCTGGAAAGGCAGCCATTACTGACAGTTTCATAGGATACCCTCGCTAAACGCTCATTGGGTACCCCATTCA
>JXSR01S061946.1:67242-106607 GCA_000969725.1 Ophiothrix spiculata | reverse complement strand
AAGTAAAATATCAACTTTCTTTTTATTCCATCATTTGGTATAATTTAAATATAGAAAATAGGCTTTTCAAGATTGTACATATAATAAACAAGAGGAATCTACTTAGTATTCACACTCCCTTTGAAGTTTTAGATACAAAAACAAAATGTTTAGATAGAAATAGGCATCTGATATGTACACACAAAATAGTTGTCCTAAAACAGACAAAAGTCCTCCTCCACAAAAAGAAAATGGATCGAAATAAATTCATAAACTTTGTTTTGAAAAACACAATATCTAAATTTAGATTGATAACAGGTAAAATTCTTGTTTGCTTTAGTTTCATCTGAAATGATTTTTCCTCTCTTTTCTACTTTATTGCTTAATTTTGACTACATGTAGTTTTGAGGGGTGCAATGCATTTCATGAAAAACAAACAAAACTTGCAGGAAAGCTACAAATAACAGATCAAAACTGGTTATTTATATAAAATGGAAATGTGGCTCTTGTGTACATTCTATAAACCAAATGTTTACCCAAACTAGGGAAAACAGGTCTACCGGTCAGTCTGTTGGCTCTGGTCTATTTTGTAGTTGTAGTTGTTTAGTCATTTTATGCTGGTTTTAGATAAATCCAAGAATGAGCCCTCAAACTCCCATCAATATTGACATATGAAAAATATGCAATCTCAGCTAAATCTTAATTCCAAAATGTGACATAAAAACCATTACCATCAGTCTACACCGTTTGAAAAATCTATCCCAGTTTTAGATGATCAAATTTTTTCATATTGCGTGGAGTACAGAACTGCTGTTGTCTAATGCCTGTCGATCTTAACTGCTTTACCAACTCAGACACCTGTTAATTGATCCTTTTTTGATGAAATTGGTTTGACTTTATTTTCTTTATGTCAAGTGGCTATAACTATAGGCCAAAAAGATTTGATTTTCTTAAATTATACACATGAGTTAAAATGATTTGTAAAAATAAAGCATTTTTACTTCAGCATTTATGAAGCAAACACATTAAGTTCATGTAAGATGTACCGGTATGACATCCATTTAGAACTTGGAATTTGAAATTGTCAATTTTTGATATATACAAGCCCCATTATTTTTGCTCGTGTAGCAATTAAGAGAACCATGATGATGTGTCTTCAACAACTCAGCTATGTCTTTTCTTCTAACCATCTCAACAAATAAACAAGAAAAGTGAACACTTCGCAGGTTATTGATTTTCCTCACATTTTAAATTGACATTTCTTGGTCATGCAGAACGAATAGAAATTGAAACCCGCACATTTTATTATGCTGTAAACAACCTTTTCTAGGCGGTACATTTAGTGCGAGTACAGTTGAACCATTTATTGTGTATTATGTGCATTACCCTATATGAGAAATAAAAACTGAGATCAAAGTTTCAAACGGTTGGTGTAAAAAATGGTAACGGTTTTGAAGGCAAATTTGGGGTCAATATTTAGCTGAGATTGCATATTTGTTATATATGTCAATTTTGTTGGACGTTTGAGGGCTCGTACTTGGATTTATGGGGTTCAGACTAACTGTCCACTTGTCTGTTTTGAGGTGTTTATATAGTTGTCTTTACACCACGTTCATGTCATTTTTCAGTCTGCAAATATATCAATAACCTGTCGTCTTTTGTCACAGCAGTTCTTACTCTATAAACCTGAAGTACAAACCAAACAGTCGATCAATGCACATTTACAGAGTATAGTGCAAAACCATAGATATATAAAGGAGATTCCAAACTTGGCCGTCACTTCCAATCACCATGGAAACTGTTTCCGAACTAAATTATGTGTACAATTACAACATGATTGTGAACTTTATTCTTTCTCTCACTGGGACCAAGACTTGAGAAGAAAAAATTTGCCTAGACAAGGATTTGAACCTGTGTCCTCCTCAATCAGACTCTGTGCCAACTTTGCTATCAAGGCTAGCCGACACTGAATCGCTAGATTTAATCTATAGGCATTCAGTCCAAAAGTCCCGTCATACTATCTCCTCAAAGGGAATGCAAGATTGGAACATGTACAATAAAAATATTTGTTTGTCAGCATATTTGATAGATAACATACTTTTTTAATCGAAAAGCTTTTAGGTTGAAAGTCAGGTGTCTATGTCAAATTTCAAAAAAAAAAAAAACAGCAAGTAATCTTAACAGGTCATTAGGTCACTAAGCAATCACCAAGGGTCATCAGTCAGCAAGTAATCTACACAGGTCATAGGTTAGCAAGTAATGGTCAGAGGTCAGTAAGTAATCTTCACATGTCATATATACAGGTTGTAACAGAAAAAATTATACATTGTTATCTACGCTGAGAGAATAAAGTTACACCTTGTATCACATTGTCATTAATCTATATCGAAAGCCAATTTCTTAAGTTACAAAATGCACTTTGTTTCATCCAAATTGATGGTCTACAAGCAGAGTTATGGCAATTATACTGACCCTACCTTCAAACCACCTGGGCCAGTTTATCCGATTAATTTACCGGTAGCAAAATAATGGCACATAATGCCCCGAATCAGCCATACGATATTGAACAGGATAACGAGGCTGATTTTAATGTTCCATGAACTTCTAACAAAGGCATATTATAGACTCTTAATGATGACCTTGCCCGTAGACTGTTGTTTTCTTAATGTTGGACGGGATGCCAGAACAAAGTTTTAAGAGATATCCTAGTTGGAGAGACAACATATCATCTAAATGACAGAGTCAACATGCAATCACTTTAAGACTACCTAGAGATTTTAAATACAGGTCAAATGAAACACTATCATTTCTGAACTTAACTTAAGTTTTATCAATTGAGCTAGGAAAATTATTTTTAATTTCCATATTTCCCTTTGAATATGAAACTGTGTGAAAAAAAACCTGCAAAAGGATTATTGCTTTACACTCTTTGCTTGAATGACAGGCTTTGATGCAACTGTTTAGGCCTGCAACTGTTTATGCTTACTCTGGGATATAAGCAATATTTTAACCTATTAAAGCATAACTTTTATCATAAAATATCATAAAATTATTTATGAATTATTCTTATCATATGAAAAAATAAAAACATTCTTTAACATGAGGTGTGCTTTTTGTCATTTAATCTCACCATGCTCGCTGCATTGTTAATCTTCATCGAATCTCTAAAAAATGTTTACGCTTAAATAATGGTGTAATCGGCCCAAGTGGTTTTCAGCGGTCTTTACTTAAACAGTCGTAACTTTTGATCCTGACCATTAAATGAGACCATTTAAGCTGTTTCTGGTAGCCATTTAAACAGCCTTTCATATAAGGAAAAGTTTGTGAATTCAACGATTTTATTTTCCTAATGATATCGCTAACAAGAATGTATAATTTTTTCTGTTACAACCTGTAGGTCAGCAAGTAATCTTACAGGTCATAGTCAGCAAGCAATTATCACAGGTCATAGGTCACCAAGTAATCGGCACAGGTCATAGGTCACCAAGTAATCATCACAAAATCATTTAAAGGCAACATGAAAAATAATTTGCAGTTTTAAAAAGTCCATGCTTTATTCCATTGAAATCCTGGGCACCAAAGTCAGCATTACCCTTTGGATTTCATGTTGCCCTGAAACGTTCAGAGCAGGTTATAAGTAGTCCATCGAGATGGACCTCCCAAGCGAACGCGAAGCGCGCCTACGGCGCTCGCTTGTGAGGTCCATCTAGATGGACTAGTTATAGGTCAAACAAGCAATTATCACAAGTCATAGGTCAGCGAGCAGTCTTCACAGGTCGTAGGTCAGCAATCCATTATCACAAGTCATAGGTCAGCAAGAAATCTTGAGAGGTACAAGGTCAACAAGAAATCATCACATAGATCAGCAACCAGTCTTCAGAGGTCATAGGTTGATCTACATTATCAACCAACAATCTGCATCAGCTGAACAATAGAAGAACAAGGCTCTGTCATACATCACTGTATAAACACTAAACGTGTGAATAATGTACACAAGTTACCCATACTGAACGTAAGCCAAACGGACACAACTGTATGGATAACGTATTGAACATACTTCAACAAACACATGACGAACAACAATGTATAAAACAAAATAATACTGGGATTAAGTTTGTTAGGCCTACGTTTTGCTCAATACAGATCATTTATCTTAGTTCCACAATTCAGTCTATGACAATCTTTGACCATAATAAGTTGCAAATATCTAAAAATCAAGGGCAGTATTAACAGCCCATTTGAGGTGCATCATCACAACTGGTCAGACCCCATATCTTAATTCGTCATATGAGTGCAAGAAAGTCGTATCTGCAATAGCTGCCATTTGTCATAAATTTGGATTGCACACTGTATAATCTCCAGTCTTGGGTCAGTGGTTCTTGAAATGGTTCTTCATGTGACATCGTCACTTGAAGAACCATTTCGTCACATGAAGAACCATTTCAAGAACCACTGATATAAGACAGTGGAATTTTGAGGGATTTTCACATTCATGTGACAAGTGGTAAAATAGATATAACTCAGGGCAGCCATTGCAGATACGTCTTTCTTGCATTCACATAACGATTTATATCATATTACCCAAGTATTGATAATTCCTTATATAGCTATAAGCTAAACTTTGGTGCATGGGCATGATATCACCAAAACAGTGCATGAGCTATCCATCAGCTATTGCATGTTTGTCTAATTTATTGATATATGGCTCCTAAATCTTTCCGGGGGAGTGTGAATACTAAAAAGAATAGCCACTGATCTCCATCCTCAATTTGTAGCACAACATCAGCCATATATAGCTATGTTTGACATGAATCAAGAGAAGTCAGCCAGTTTTATGTATATACAAAAATATCATAACTTAAGTATGAATACCAACTTTTCTCTTGCACAAGATTTATTTATACAATGTTTTTTTCAATGTACATTTTACAAAGTATGTTTACAATAATAATAATAATATAATAATAAGAATTGGTAAGCTCTGTTTTTATCATCATAATTAATATACATTTTTTTATTTAAAGTTTCATTATTATTCTGACAAGCACCTCCAAAATTTACAAGTGTGATTCTACATAATATTAATTAATACAGCACTGCTGTGATTTTTGGTGCAAGGTCAAAGGTCGTTTGAGGTTACTCATGCCAGGGGGTATTACTAAACTGTCACAATTTGGCAATAGAATTGTTCTACATTGTGGGAAGCTTAAATATAAATAAATGTTACAGGTGACTGGTCCTAATTCTTCTACACAGGTAAAATGGCTGCTGGGAATCTGCAATGAAAAGACAAGAAATTGCGGCCATTAATGATCAAAATTAATAACCAACGTTACATAAACATTCATTGATCATTTATCTATAAAGAATTGCATTCAGCTGCATATCTATTGTGATGAAATACATAATTGAGGACCCTAGAACTAAAAGGGGGTTAAGTCACAAAAGTTCGAAAATTGAGTTATGTCAATTTCCTGCTACAGAATTCTCATTTCTACATTCTGTACAAGTTTTGTAGTAATTTGATGATCAGAGCATGCGTAAGAGTCGCTGCGAGATACAGCAATACCATTCAAGACAACACAAATGATATGATGTTAGTGCCATTTTCTCAGTTTGTACTCAATGTGACTTAACCCCCTTCTAGTTCTAGGGTCTTCAATTCAAAGTGCCTATTCTTAAAGGCATTAGCTACAATCATGCTTTTCAGAGTAGACTTGCTATGGAACATACCTTTTTGTTTGATATGTATAGAAAGAACTTACAAATATCAGTGTAGCCCGTCAGTAGTTTAGATAAATTCTCTATCTTTGTGAAGTTATAAGCAAAAATTTAAGCATATAATAAGTCATTCACCAGTGAACGAGATATTCAGTGATAGTGTTTCTAGAAACAAATTATTAAATTCTCAACATTAAAACTCTTTTGCATCAACCAAAACATTTTTTGGTTAAAGATATCATGCTTTTGGATGTATTTAACATTTCAAAACTAAAATAAAGTCATTGTTAAATGACAAGCACATGTTCTGAAATTGAAAATTTTGGAAAATAGAAGCACTGTCAACAGTTTGCTAAGAAATGAATTGGATGAAATATCATCTTTATAAGAACAAATAATAAAGTTTTGTTTGTTTGTTTTGATTCTACCATGCCTTTCCTTGAATCAAATGAGTTTTTATGAATTTATGAATTATGGGTTGTTCCTTGTTCACAACCATTATATCTAGAGATACAAAAACCAAGAAATGAGACTATATGTTACAAGATCAATTGTATATCCCTTATATTCTTCAACACTGTGATCCGGTGTTTTTGTATTGTGTAGGAGACTAACTATGATTGATTAGGATTGATTAAAACCAAATCACTGCATATTCCCTGGAAAAAATCGAGTACAATTCTAGTACAACATTCCTGAGATGCACATTTGGAACACAATTTTAGTACAAATATAGTACAAATTTGTGTACTACAAATGTACTCAAATTATACTTAAATGATGTTCCAAATGTGCACCTTAGGAATGTTGTACTATTTTTGTACTCGATTTTTACTAGGGTTATTACATTTTGTGCATGAATCATTCATGATTTTGGTATCATTTTTGGTTAATTTGTTGCTACCAGATGGACAAACCTTGAACAATAAGTTCAATAGATCATTCAATAAGATTGGGTAGGTTACAATGTTCAGAACAACACGGACTAATTTATTTTGCCGTATGGTCATGTTGGTTTATGTGCGTTAATTGCCTGCTTGGTTTGAACTTCAAGGTTTATATATACTCTGTAAATCTTGAAGTATGCAACAAACAGCCGATTAACGCACATAAACAATATGATCAAACAGGGAAGTAAATTAGTCCGTATTTCTCAAATCATAACAACGTACCAAATCTTGTTGAATATTCAAATGACTTTATTTACAATGTTTCTCCATGTGTTAGCAACAAAATTAGCCCCAAATAATACCAAAATTATGAAGAATTCATATAAAAATATATTAATACGCAGTGATTCGGCCTTAATCAATCCTAATCAATCATTGCTTGTCCCTTACACAATACAAATCCAGCAGGTCACAATGTTGTAGAATACAAGGGATATGCTACGGATCTTGTAGCAGAGTCTGATTACTTGTTCCATACTCCAAGGAGTATAGCATAGTTGAGGTATGATACTTACAAGATATGTTCTAAAAATAAATCACATCCTGCTCTGCTGTTGGTTGCTGAACATTTTGCTGATTATTCTTCTTAGACGACGAATTGCGGTGGGTCGACTTGTTGGAACCTCGCGACGAAGACTTGCTGTTGGACGACAATTTCTTTGGAAGCATTTGTTGCACCGGCGACGACGTATTGTCTCTGGACGTCGTCGTCGAAGATGATGATGACGAAGAGGAGCTAAGGTTGGACAGTTTCATTGGAAGTTTCTGGCGTACCAGCCCGCTGGAAGCCTGCATTTCATTGGTTGCACTTAAAAGGTGTGTGGGGACGACTTTGTCGTCTCTCCGCCTATTGCTCATGCTATTCGTACGCGCAACGGCATTGTCCGAGTCATGATTGATCCTAGGCGGAGGATCCGAGCCTGTCCTTTTCATAATTGATCTGGGTGATTCATTGGGCCCATTACCAGCATGGGTTGGACTGTCCTGTGTCAGGCCGAAGTCGCCAAAGGCTATTCGGCGTAAGTTCTGTTCACTGGCAGTTCTATGGGGAACTTCTGCAACTTTGATGACGTTATTCCTGCTTGTCTCCTCTTGGTCACTTTTGCTGTCCGTTTTTAAGGTTCCTTCTTTTGTTTTTTTCTCCGGCTGAAATAGAACCAAAATGTATCATTACCATTTTGAAAATAATTGGCATTTGAAAGTTTTGGCTTTACATAAGCTATAAGAAAAAGATTTAATCAAAACAAATAATAACTAACGTGAATTTGCCTGCACAAAATAGATGAACATATTCATTTTTTGCTGAGATAATTATCATATAACGTGTACAAGAAAATGCACTTTAAATGCCGAAAGTTACAGAGAATAACCAAAAGCTTTAGTTGTTTCCTCTAAGAAGCAAAATCTCCATAGAGTTTCCTGAAAATTTGGTATTTGGTGGTTTTATTTGTGCTGATAACGAATCCAAAATAAATGTCGCCATGCTTGTTTTTGAGATACAGGCACCTCAAAAAGTTGTCCATAAATTAACATGATTTACCACACAAAGTATAGGGAAAACTGAAAAATTTAATATTTATGTGCTTCTAAAATAGCAAATAATGCTCCATAAAATTTTTGATTTTCACATATGTTAAAGCTTTTTTGCCGTACTTCAAAATACTGATATATAAAGTACATGGTTACGGTGCCACTTTTCAAGAAAAATGAGAGTGTTATCCCAGTCGTGAGCAACTCAGAGGAAACCAATTAAAATATAAATTTATAAAAATACTGTTTTGGAAACAAGTTGGGTGCACTTGATTATAAAAACATAATTTGACTGGCAAATTAGATTGATGCAAATTATATCAGTAGCTAAAAACTCAAAAATAGTTGAACATCAATATGTGCAGGATATATAGATATAATTTGATATATAGAATTGATATATTGCAACCCAAAACAGAAAAGAGGAGAATCTCATCACGTGTAAAGATCTAGATATATTTGCTTTAGCACATAACTGGTTTGGCATAGTAAATAAATCTTTTGATTTGATAAAATAACCTATCCATGGTCATAACATTTTCTATTGCAACAAACCAATACTATCATTTTACACTTTATGAAAAGCAACGATTTTTAAATACTTTCAATTTGTTTTGTGAACATGTTTGTATCTTAATAAATCAATAAATCCAAATTCAGAACTTGTGTACTTTTATTTTAACAAGTTTTGGCAAAATTCTAAGAGCATAATGATAGAATTATCCTATGCAAGTTTTTCAGAGAAATCTCCAAACTTTTGCACAATTTTAAACGACTTTCTTTGCTTGTATTTACTTATTTCTATTACCAATGAAGCTTTGATTTAACAGTAATGTGTGACATAAATATACATTAAAAATGTAATAATTAAGAAAATTTTGTAACTTCTGACAATAAAACTAATTATTAATTCTGTTTTGAGAAAAGCGCTTTACACAAGTAAAAAATCCCCCCCCCCCCCAAAAAAAAAAACAAAAAAAAAACAGACAAGCAAATACAAAAAAGCAAAGAGCATTAAGAGCTTGGTCACAATAACGCATACGAACAGTAACGAGCAGTGTTTAGTCCGTTTAAAAGGACCACGAGCAGCGAGCAAAGCGAGCAGCGAGGGCGTCGCGTGGTCCTATTAGATGGACTAAACACAGCTCGTTACTGTTCGTACGAGTTATTGTGACCAAGCTCTAAATACTTCCAATAACAATGCATGGATTATAATATATAAACAATGTCATGCTATACTGGACTTACATGAGTTTAGTGTGCTGCAGCAAAATCAATGGAACATACATACGATCAAATTAATCAGAATATAACCAGATGGGGCAAGTGATTATTGTCCAAATCAGTGCAGAAAATTCAGTGTGTTTTGTTATCTTGCATAAATCAACATTCCATAACAAGGTAGGTGGGTAACTACATGATATAAAATGGCCAACTGTGCAGATCACATGTGAACCATTCACATTTTTGGTTGGACACAAACATGCTAGGGGTGTGCCTACAGTCAACGGAAACAAAATACTTGGATTGAACAATCGGGAACATTGATTTCAAATTTGATGTACATTTTTACTGATACATAACGCTATCATTTTTGCCAAATTCAACTTACTAAATCGCACTGAATGATATCAAAATGAATTTCATTAAACTAGCAAAATTCAATTTTAAATTAGCTATTATTAAAACATTTAGTTAAAGAACATTAAAGAGCAATTTACTTGTTTCAACACTCCATCAATGCACGCATAAATTGTCTATAACAAACTTAACTGGTGAAACACACTGCAGTTCATTCCTATATAATTCATAGTCAATCGCATGCAATCGAACAACAACGAAAACCTGCAACTCGGGCATGCTTTTTGCCAACCAGTGTAGTGTACTTACGATTTGATTAATAAAGAATTTCCTTATGTGCGTAGACAGACATTTGAAATTGAGAAAAATAAGCAAAGTTTATGAATATCAAATTTAAGTCAAAACTTCGTAATTGCTATATGACATTATCATTATTGTGAATATCTAGTCATTAATCAGATTAATCCTAAAAATGCACAATATATTGTTACCATGGCAACTCAAATAATGATATAATAAGTACTTACTGTTAATCGTTTTGATACTGGTGGTGTTGTAACTATAACAGGTGCAGGACTCGTTGGTGTGGATCTATTGGAGTTTGTCCTATTGGGTTTTTTGCTTCCACTTAATGTTTCGATTTTTCGGTTGGCTTCTAATAGCTCTGTTTTCATACTGTGGACAAAATATACACGATAGTGTAAGAAATCAGTGTCATATTACTATAAGGCAAAATAAAAAACTATTGGACATTGTTAACAAAAATCCAGGGTAGCTGTTGCATTTGCAAACAACGGTGGGCCCTGTAATGTGGATTTTTGTTTACATTGTCCTATAAATTATTGTTTGGCCTATAAATGTTAATAAGATTTGAAATCATCAAGTCTATATTTTTCATGTAAAATGGTAAACAATGATAATCCCTGAAGTTTGTTAGGGATGCTAAGATTAAAGTCTTGATTTCTCCGTTTACAAAATCAAAATTCTGTTTTTCAAATATTCTTGTTTCTGTGATTTTCTGCGTTACACAAAATTGTGTATATAAATACCATATATTACCTAATATTTGCATGATTCCAAATCAAATTTTAAGTTTTTTGACAAACTTATAGGTAGCCCGGTCGGCCTCGCTAAAATGATGCAGTCGCAGTCGAGATGGACGGGTTGTGAAAAAGATGCTCGCGAGGGGTTGGCTAGGATGTTTAAATGTTACCTTTAAGCTTGATGGTTACTTGGAGATTGATTAGACATTTCTATATTTGCCCATTTACTACTGATTTTGTGGTTTTTGGAGGCCTTGGCTAAGATTTAAAGTACTCTGATGCAGGATGAACCCTTTTCTATAAATTATTTCAAAGGACATTGCCTCCAACTATGATCACGAAACCAACCAGCAGTCAGCTTCAACTAATTAACTTATGCGAGCATGCAGCCTCTAAACATTCACTACAGACTCACTTCGTTTTGAAAATTTGCTTTATTCACATTTAATCTAATTAAAAACTAAAAATGGATCCTTATTATTTTCTTGCATGCTGCTCAATGTCATAGTATACGACATGTTTTACACACTCTTTACTATCCGCAACTCTGCATGCTTGAAAATTTAATATACATGTACTTATTCAAACTGGTAAGAGCCCTTCAACCCAGTGTAAGCGTACCTTTCATATACAGTGTCCTTTACCGTGGTGATAGACTGAAATATAAACAAAAAAAACTTTTGTTAATCCACTGTTTCCACATGCAAGTGGCATCTACACAGCCATTTTCCTCTTACAACTGGTGCTTTTAATTCTGATTGACTAAACACACACATCCTTCACAAATACTTTTGATGTGTAGCTATCTCCATGACTTGTCCTTTTGAAAACCCACCTATAGGCCAAACAATACTTTATTGGACGTTATAAACATAAATCCAGAGTACAGGGCCCTATTGTTTGTAAATGCAACCTCTGCATGGATTTTTGTTTAAATTGTCCAATAAATTATTGTTTGGTCTATAGTGTACCTGTGTGCAGCCACATGCCATAAAACCAAAATTTAAAAATGCAATTGTTGTCGCTCATTGTTATCGCTCAGAGTTATTGTGCCTCCAGATTAGTTCCGAATGAGTCCCAATTGCTTGGCAGATCATGTAATTCTTCATATGATGCATGATATACTGCGTGTGGATTTTATTTCACATGGAAACCGAGACTGGCCGTTTAGTAGCTTCTATTGCGAATTGCTCTTGAGCTAGACACGCCAATTTCAGCTAATTCCATTTTGAGGAGTCTTGGAGTATATTAGCACACGTGGTTGTAAAATGCCAAAGGTACAATAACTTGCCCTCCATGAGTGACAATCCAAGATGGATGAAATCCCATAGGATTTACACGGCGGTCAAATCAAAATGGCCACGAACAGCATTACTCCTTTATATTTCCTTCGGTTACACCAGAAAGACCTTGTGTGTGAAAGACAAAACCCGGAGGAGCATGTGTGATCGAGTGGATAAAGCGCCTATCTCGTAATCCATAGGTTGTGAGTTCGAGCCCAGCTCGTTCCAACGTGTTGTGTCCTTGGGCAAGGCACTTTGTGCTCATGTTATCAAAACTGCACTTTTCACATGCACATTTAAATAACAAATTTACCATATGACCCAGACAAAGCTTAAAAATGAATAATACTAAAAAGTTGTATTTCTCATAAACAAATCTATTGACCTAGGTGGTGTTCCCTTCTAGTTCTCAATTATTAAAACTTGAAACTACTAGCTGATATCTAATTTAGTATACTCACCAATAATGAATTCAGATGCTGGAGTAATAAATTAGCACAAGCAAGCTGCTCTTTGGTGAACATATGTGAATTTTGCTGGTTAAAGTTATTTGTTCCTACTAGTCCCTCTTGTACTTGATTGAGAGCAGTCTGGGAGCCGAGCCGCAACCCAGAACTGTCCTGGCTGGACACGGATTCTTGGGTTTCAAAATCCTGCGAACAAAGGATGAGAGACATAATTAAAATCTGCACGTGATGCTTGTAATATTTAAAAGATATATTTTTTTTCAACAAGCTGATCACACAAGTGATTGAGATTCTACATGGCTTGGAAGCGAGAGTTTTACCAATTAACATGGAAATAAGATCCACTTAAGGTAGAACAAAATTTAATTGGATAAAGAATACAAAAACTCAGGGTTGGGGATAAAGAACACAAAAATCCAGGGTAGGGGATGCATTTAAAAACAATAGGGCCCTGCACTTGAATTTTTGTTTACTCTGTCCAAAAAATTTTGGTGTCACCTCTAACTAAAATCATGTTTTAAAGAACAACAATACCATTTTAATACAATAACATTGGCTATGTTCCTATCGTGTGCATATCTATGCCATGAAGCTTGTGCGCTTATTTGAATATCAACTGTGGATTCATCAGAAATCAACAACAGCGTGCTCCAGTATAAAAAGATACCATGAGTTGTTGAAGGTGTCCAGAATCCACTTATATTGCTAATAATAAGACAATAATTATAACTAATAACTACAAATCAAAATGAAGCTTGAGCTCACCTTCCTACTACTTTCACTGGCAGTTGGACTTGTAACAGGTGTCTTGGGTCCCGATCCTATACTAAGATTGTCGGTACTGGCCAGGTTGGGATTGGACCCCTGGGGACTACCGGGGATCCCACCATCTACTACGTCTGATGGCATGTTTGGAGACAGGTTGGGAAAGCTTCCACTTAGCCGGTCTGTTTCTTTGTTTTCTGTGGTAAACCGCCTTTTGACACCTGCTCCTGGGAAGGAATGCACAAAGTTGGATATAATTAATAACAATCAATTGAAAAAAATATATATTTATTTACAAAATTAAAAATGTACAAATATATGATAGATGATAGAGATAGGTGTAACAAATTATATTAATTACTCTTTTTTTCACAGATGTAAAAATATACTATTTCGCGGTATTTTTCGTGTTGTTCGGCGCTTATCGGTCAGACAATGCGTAAATAACAAGTGCGAGTATAATTTGCGTTTTGTGTATGAGCGCTTAGTTACCACACACGCATTTTGTCAAGATCTTCCCTCCACTGACCAACAAATTATGAAACACTGCCCTCTAAATTAACACCGCGATCATCTTTAAGTGACTACTTCTGCTGTGTTCAAAACAGATATATATTTTGGTTCCGTGAAAATGGTCACTCTCAAGGAATCGTCTATCTTAAATGCTGATTATGCTGTGATGGTTCCAGACACAAACTGTAGTTCCATAAGAGTATATTACACATGAACTGCTGGGAACCAAAATATTGAACTGGCAACTTTGCATTTTCAAGAAGTTTCCAATCATAGCTTGTGAAAATCACTACAATTTTGCATTACGCTGTCCCTGTCCAGATTTTACCAACATTTTGATCAGATTTTGAGGCCACTTTCCCCAAAATTTCTAGAGATTTTAACATTTTCAAAATTCCTGAATTAAATTTCTGGAAAAGTTTTTTTCTTTCTAACAAGCCAGCATCTTATAAAAAACTTGGGAACTTTTCTCCTCTTGCAAGGTAACATTATCGATGACACCTACCAGCTGTGGTATGGTCAAATCCACTGAAGGTCTCGGCACGTTTAGGCAAGGCATGCATTTGGTAACTACTGCTGGCTCTCTCCCCTGCACTACTGGCACTCCTGCTGAGACCACCAGCACCGGCTGAATACACTACTGATGTCAGGCGAGAGGCTGAATGAATGCAGAAAAGACAAAACAGATATGTTGATTTTTTAAAAAAATACATTTTTCACATACATAAAAATTTAAGCATCATGTACGAAGGATATGTCTTGATATGACTCCTGGGGAAAGAACAAACATTTGGGCATTGTACAATTCTTCGATTTAATCACATACTTTGTTAGTCGATGGGGCACTCGACTTTGATTTAGGTAGGGGTGTAGGACATCAATTTTTGAAACCATGGTCTCGGGGTATGTAGATTGACTCTGAATAGGAGTTCTAGAGAGCTAAAGTGACCCTATAAGCTTACCTTCCTGGATAGCAGCTAACAAGACGTCTCTTGCTTCCTGCATTTTGGTATCCCTCTCCTTGAATACACTAGACTTTAACTGAAATTAAAATATACATATACATTGACATATTTTAGTAATGCTTGCTCTTGTTAACTGAAGTTATGTTGCCTATATGGTATACCAGATTTACGGTAAGCTTACTGATGCAATACATAGTATATTGAATATAAGTTAGATTTGCCTTCCTAGTTATTTTGACTAATTTTAACTTATTGGTACTCATTTTTGAAACCCAGGCAAAATCTTGTGAAGGCAATGGTAGGAAGGAAATAGTAACAAAGGATTGTCAGACTGGTTGGAGAATTTTGTTTATGTAAAATTGAGTCACTTGATTTCGATTTGTTTTGGGTTCCTGGATGTTCATGGCACAGTGTGAAAAACAGGAATATTTACAGAAGCTTCTATAAATGATATTTTAAATGTTCCGATGTCTTCGGACAGTGTGGTCGTCATAACAAAAAGCAACGAACAAAAAGAAATCTGTAAATCTGTAATCACCTTAGGCTTATCAGATTGTCTTAAATGTAAAAATATTGCTGCATCACAGAAATCTTAGGATTACCTATTCTGCTATTTCAGAATATTGATGAATCTATTTCAGAAAATGTCTACAGTGTCTTTGCCATTCAACATAAAGTATGCAACTCACCGTTCCCAATAAGTCTTCTTTGGTGACCGTTTCCTTCAGCTCAGACATCAACTTATTCTTTTCCTCCATAATCGTTGTCAGCTGCTTGTCTTTCTCCTGCATGGCTTCTGTACATTCAAAGCAAGGTGACATACTTGGTAAGGATTCATTTTAATGGGAGACAGCATTTCAGAATGTTATCCCTTTTCTGGTTTGCAGCAGAAAATTGTAAAGCTGAAAGTACTTTAGTCTGGTTTGAGCCATATTGACTCGAGTCATCAAAACTCTTGTGACTAATTGAGATATTAAAATTCTTGTGACTCCTATTGAGTTATCAAAACTCTTGTTTTGACTTCTAGAGTTACCAAAAACTCTTGTTGTGACTCCTACTTGAGTTATCAAAACTCTTGTGACTCCTAATTGAGTTATCAAAACTTTTTGACTCTTATTGAGTTATCAAAACTCTTGACTCTTATTGAGTTATCAAAACTCTTGTGACTCCAACTTGAGTTATCAAAACTCTTCTGACTCCTATTGAGTTATCAAAACTCTTGTGACTCCTATTGAGTTATCAAAACTCTTGTGACTCCTATTGAGTTATCAAAACTCTTGTGACTCCTATTGAGTTATCAAAACTCTTGTGATTCCTATTGAGTTATTTAAACTCTTGTGACTCCTATTGAGTTATCAAAACTCTTGAGTCCTAGTTGAGTTATCAAAACTGTTGTGACTCCTATTGAGTTTTAGTAAAATATTTGTGACTCCTACTTGAGTTATCAAAACTTTTGTGACTCCTACTTGAGTTATCAAAACTCTGTGACTCCCATTGAGTTATATTTTTTTGACTTTCATTTACTTAGCTGTCATTTTTGTTGATTCGGAAATGTGCATAGACTTTACCTCTGCTGTTGTTCCCTTATTCCCTTATATACTATATTATTTACCTAGGATACGCCCCACACCCGACCCAACATTCACTTCCCCACAATCATGTTTGCTTTTAAAGATACCTAGAGAAAATGATACCTTGGAGAATTACTACAACAAAGCTACATAAAGTCAATTGCTGGAGACATATATGAGGCTTCGAAAAAGTCTAGCCTAGTTAATACTTGCTTTTGGTCTTTATAATAGGTCTTCTAAATATATAGGCCTTGATGTTAATGGTTAAGTATGTTGATGAAACAAAACGGCTTCAAGTCCCATTATGATCATTCTCAACTACTTATTGCTATTTTACCTTACATGCCAAATCTGTAAAATTTCTATAAAACATTTTTGAAAGGAAATGCCATATCTCACCTAGTAATTTCTTGATTTTGGCCGCTCTGGCCTCCGCTGCCTTTTTCTCCTCAAAGATCTCGTCCTCCACTACACCTTCATCTTCATCAGGGCATTCCTGGACGGCCGTTTCTATCAACTGCTTCCACCTCTTTCTGTGTGACGTAGACGTACACGTTACCTCGTACATCTCTGGACCCGCTTTGTTTGGACTTATTAGGTAGATGCTACGCTTGTCTATGGCGACATCGCGAACCATTAATTTGTGTAACTGAACCACAGGAGGCTGGAAGGTTAAAAAAAACCACAACTGCATGACACTTTTCACAGAAAAATTAATTAAATTACAACAATTTGAACTTTCATTACAAAGTTTATCTCATAATATACCTAAGTTCATCTTTCCAGCAATTTTGGCATCAAAGCGTGAAACTATGTCAAATTTGCAAAACCGTCTCAAATTGAAAACCATCTCATAATGAGATATATGTGTCTAAAAATTGACGAAAAATGAAAGGCATTATGAGATGGTTTTCAATTTGAGACAGTTTGCAAATTTGAGACAGTTTTGAATACTAGTGATACTTTTGTATCGATTTAATTTTCAGTTGTTGAGTAACAAGGCAAAAAGTTTCCCAAATGTGATGGGTTAACATGAGCCTAAAATTTGTCTTACCTTGTTAGCTTGCACCCCCTTCCCCCTCTCGGTAGATAAGGGTTCAAATCCTTCTTACCTTGTTATCTTGTGATGCAAAATGGGAATTTCTGGTTATTTTCTTGCAGAAAGATGAGTACATCAGTAAGATGGATCTCTGTCAGCTTGCACCCCACCCCCCTTTCCCCTCGCGATAGACAAGGGTTCAAATCCTTCTTACCTTGTTATCTTGTGATGCAAAGGTGAATTTCTGGTTGTTTTCTTGCAGAAAGATGAGTACATCAGTCAGTAACACAGCATGGATCTCTGTCAGCTTGCCTCTTGCAGATTTCCATAGCAGCTCTCCTTCATGTCTCAGCTTACGATTACTTGATAACAAGTCAGATTTCTGTAAAAAAACACAAATTATTGCGCATGCATTATTTAACACAATAACACATTTTTTTTTCGAATCTCCATATTCAAACTTTCAAATTGCTGGCATTTATTAGGAATAGCAGGGAACTTCCATTTGACATTTGCAGAGGCTTTGTCAAAAGCTCTTTACGGGAGCAATTTGGGGAGCTATCTCTAAATTTATATGTAAACACCATCATGCAAGGCGCTCTATTAATTGAGCTCCCATAAAGCATTTGAGGGGAGCAGGGTGGCTCGTTAACTCCCATCAAACAGAAATCTGTGGAATAGGTGCATCTTGCCAAAGATTGTCAGCCAAAATCACAAAATTTTAAAATCAACAATAAATCAAAAATCAACATTGACTAATTTGGTTGATAATGCAACTAAAGATATAAAAAACAGTATGAGATGGTAAGTCAACAATTCTAAGCCTCAGAGGTGGAAAAGATCATAGAAAGCATGGGTTGGAGGCCACAAGTACATGTGGAATTCTTTGTCTGACTTACCCTGAATTTCTTGCCACTCTTGAGTGTCCCTGATGACCTTGTATGTCTGACTTACCCTGAATTTCTTGCCACTCTTGAGAGTCCCTGATGACCTTGTATGTCTGACTTACCCTGAATTTCTGATGACCTTGTATGTCTGACTTACCCTGAATTTCTTGCCACTCTTGAGTGTCCCTGATGACCTTGTATGTCTGACTTACCCTGAATTTCTTGCCACTCTTGAGTGTCCCTGACGACCTTGCCTCCACCTTGTTGTAGATTTCTAGTAGTCTCTGCCATTTCTCATACTCCTCTACTTGATAGTCTACCTCTTTACATATACCCTATGTGCCAAGAATTAAAAATTAAAAAAAAATTAACATCATGATATAAATCAGAGATACTAGTTTACCATTTTGAAACCATGTGTAACTTGGATAGATTATCATGGATAAAGAATTTGACAAAATGAAAATGCTAACTTAAGGTCATTGTACGAGTGCTATTTTTTAAATCCTGGCTTTGAGAAAGTTGAAAAACAGCACGGATCTGTTCTACTGTTCTAAATGCCCCAAATCTGGGTAAAACCAAAACTTATTTTGTACAAAAAACCTTGCTGAAGTCAGTATCAATCCTAAACAATCACATCCACCCCACCCCAACCCGACTCATTGGGCTTACTGATGCAAGCACAATGCACCAGTGTCTCATTGTACAATATTACATGTTTGAACCCCTTGAACAGTTTAGGAGCAGAGATGCCAGTATGTATCACTGAAAAACCTGACACGTTCAACAAAATCCTAAAAATGTGTGTAAATTTTGGCAAAAAAGCTGAAAAGGGCTGAAAGTATATAAAAATGTGTAAATTTTGAGTAAAAACCCTAGAACACTGTTAACATTTACACAAATCACAAACAACCCATTTAAGCCAAGATTTATTTTATTTTGAAACTAATTCTGGCTGAAATGATAAAAATATCGAGTTAGTCTTACCTTTATTAATGTCAAGGCCTTTTCTAGCAATGGAGTGTCAACTTTGTGGAACGATGTTGCTGTTCAAGAAAAACAAATTGTTTATGTCAGTACTGGATGATTGCAATGTAGATTTAAAGGAAATGTGATATATGTTATAACAACATGTGCAGGCCTAACTTACAATACTAACTTTGTGAATACGCAAGGTGTGGCAACTTATTCCTGCATTAACGGTACAACTAAAACGCATGTACATGGGTATATAGGTTTACAATGTTTATATCTATACCAAATATAACATCCTTTCCAGGTCAATCCCGATAGAACATTCTGCTTCAACATTTGCAGAAAATAAGACAAGTCCATTTTTATGGAATCAAGTGGGTATATTCAGAAGAATGCTTATATCAGTTCGGCAGAACTCACAATTTGGATACGTATCTGAATTTAGATACCCCTGATACAGCTGAAACGGGGTATCAGCTGATATGAATATTCAGCTTCGTTGCGCACCTTAACAGTATGTACAAAAGTCTATAAACATTATCATCATTTGTCATCTAATTCTAAGTTTTGACCAAACTGATTTGCTTTCTGTGATCAGGTCATGTTTCGAAGCTGTTCCGTTGAAATTGCATAGATGGAAATGACATTTTCACAGATACAGTTATCGTAGATGTAAGAAAGATTTTCTACATGTACTTGCCAGCTTGCGCTAACGATTTGTTACCTGCGCAACGACAGGCGTATCAGAATTTGGATACCCCTCCATATCCTAATTCTGATACCCCTCCATATCCTAATTCTAATACAGGTATCAGAATTTTGATACGGGGGTATCCAAATTCAGATACGTATCCGAATTGTGAGTTCCGCCGAACTGATATTAGAAAATGCAACAAATGAGACAACTCAGTCGGACCATGTCCTTGAATCTTCAACAATACTATTTTTCTCTTGGCTATGGGACAATCTTTCCATACTTACATTTTGTTGGTTTCATTATAGCCTCAATCAGCAGCTGATACTTGGTTAACCTATGACTGACACTCAGAATGCATTCTGGGATAGACCATCTCCGACACAAGGCATTGGAGCTGCACTTTTTGATAAAGGCCTGGAATTTGCGATCATTTTTGTACAAGTCCTTATACACAGAAACGGCCTCTTTCTGGCGGCTGCACAGCAGCCCGTATGCCATCAACATTTTGTCTCCATTTGTTTCAGAAAACTAAAAGGTAAAAAGAGAGAAACAAGTTGATGAGAGTCAAACAAAATCCCACACATTTTTTTTTTTACAATTTTCAGAATGTAAAAAATTTAATTCTGTAATTTTCCAAAATTAGGGTCAATATTTTCATTTTGGACAGTAAATAGAAAAAAAAACCACTTTTTCTGATTTCCATACTAAGGTTCGGTCAGTTGAGGACAAGCAAATAACTTTTTCCATTTTCTGTTGTGAAAAATTATGGAAAGAGTGTTTATTTGAAAGGGCACTGTTATTACAAATGATTTGGTATCCTGGGTTGGTAAAGTACAGATGTAATTTTGAAATCTGAATTTTCTTTAGCGAGCTTAATTTGGCAAAGATTTCACAAAATGATTTTAAGAATATTTTGCAAACTTACCTGATTGACTAATAAATCTCCGAATTTTTCCACGACGACGGCTTGACCTTGCCTGTCTTTGAGGGCGTCATAAAACGACACCGCAATCTCAACGAGCATGTCCAACATTGGGAATACTTTACTAATCACTGATTGGTCCATATGTAACTCATTCTGCATACCGTATGCAAAAATCTAGAGAGATTCACAAAATGAAGAGATTTAAGATAAGTTTAATGTGAAATAATGGTTTAAACAAAGATACAAAGCATATCTTATTTGCTGACAAAGTTAAAACATCATATCCTGGTTACTGGTTCACGCTATGTTCACGCTCAGTTGGCTACCCATTGAGTATGTGTTGTGATCATTTTGATCGTGGTTCAAATTGCAATAAGCGTGATCCAGTACTATTGATTTTGATGTCACACTTTATACTAACCAAATGTTCCTCCTAAGGCTGTATGGCGCACCATTGGTGCAGGAGCCGGGAAAATGGGCACAACAGGTTTCTCATAATGTACCAGAAAGATGCTTTTTCTTGCTTTCTTTAGCAAATTTTCAACCTGAGCTTGAGATTTTGGTGCAAGCACCACTTCAACTTTGTTAAAACAGATCAAATTGGCGCAAACTCTAAACCTTAAGAGGAAACATTGCTAAACACACTTGCTTTGAGCTAGAGACACTAATAAAAACACGGTGCCAGATGAAATTTCAGTTGGAATCACTGCTAGCATCTCCTACACCTATAGTAGCATCTTTTCTGATAGATCAGTGGTGATGCCACAGACGCATTAGCACCATAACCCTTACCCTCAAGAAAAGGGATTTTTATTAATGATCTAGTTCGAGATGTCCAGAAACAGGCATAAAAAGTTAATCAACTATTCAAGCAGATATCTCATTAACCCGCTTAATGTCTTCATTATAGATATCAACTACAGTATCCATTTAGTCTTAAGTTCTAACATAGCATCTGAACCAATTACAGACCAAAACTCCATACCTCAACACAATGTTTGTCATTGTCATATCATACAGAAAAATCTTATATAATTTGAAGTGTCAACCCTCTTTAGGCCTAAAAAATCATGTTTGTTTGCCCTCCGCGACCGACCCTAAAATGCCAACAATTTGGGTCGGATATTTTGGTTTATTTATTTTTTTCTTCAAACATGTAAAATATGAAAACTCAATATTTTCAATGGAAAAATGTAAAATTTAGCAGTATAAAGTCACATTTAGTAGTATAAAATGCATATTTCCTCTAAATAATGACCCACAGTCTTTGATTAAGCACTGTATATTGCTTGGTATTCACAATAAAATCCATGGAATTACATCATTCTTTAAAATAAATGTGAAGAGCAAAAAAAAAATCAATTGAACAACCGACCCAAAATTTTATTTTTCTACTGGAGTGCAAACAAACAATTTTTTTTTTGGCCATATCACCTATGGTCTTACCTTCTGCATGATTTTCAAGGTTCTGACGTGATGCTTTTCTGTCATAATGAATTCTGTACAGGAAAAAAGCAATATACATTGCATGAAATCATTTCGACTTTTGACACATCCAAATTTATTTATTTATAACATTCGGCGGAGAGCCAGGCTAATCCCAATAGTGCAAAAGATGCGAAAGACAGAAAATTGGAAATAATTTTCGATTTTAGATGCAGGAGAAAACCGAAGTGCTCGGAGAAAACCTTCGAGGATGAGAATGGATTGACAACCAAATTCGCATACAACCTACGTTTGATCAGAAATCGAACCTGGGCCGCAGCGGTGATAGGCGATGAAAGAAACGCGGCGCAAACCTGTCCTCCCAAAATACAAAATTTATGATAATTTCCCATCCTGTGCAAACATGCCTATCATTTTTGAAGTTGAGTTCCCACCCCTTTGGGCTCTAGTTAATAACAGGGAATAAAGAAAGATATCAACTTTGCCTGCAACGTGGCTGATATGCTGCAAAGATTATTCAGAGTATGCCGATATGCATCGTACGACGTACATCGACGCGCAGTCTTTAACACGCATGTAAAGACTCTGAGTTCCGATTCTCCGTTCGATTCTGTGGATTTACCCCATCAACGGCGGAAGTATGTCAATTATAGGAATGGTCTATAATTATACCTCAGTAGGTATCACATGGTCCTTACGATAGAAGAAATGAATTTGCTAATGTGGCATGATTAAATTATGGATATTCATGAGCTGTTTTAAAACATCCTACTCACCAAATATGACATCTTGCCTCTTGATGTCCTTGTGACTCATTTTCTTAAGTACCTGAATAAGAAATAAAGTATGTTGTTACGTATATGTGAGCCAATCGAAATGGGTTAAGAGACTTCAAATAATTCCGCACTTCAAATATGGTTGCTACAAATGTGACATAATAATAGCATTTTACCATGAATGGCTAAATTTCATTTTATTCCAATCCCATCTCCACTCATCATGATGAGAGAATTTTCAAGACATCAAACTAATTTAAATGTTTTTGAGTAGTTTGGTAATGTTTAATGCAAATTTTACCTAAAACTTCTGGAAGGTTCATTTTTGAGAGATCACTAATTTTGTACATTTTCAACTTTAGGAGGTTTTGAAGCCCAAATGCACGTTCCCTGGCAAAGGACTTGCTTATAGCTACAAATATATGGACAAGAGCCCACTGATAATGTATTAAAAGAGTGTACAAGAATCTTAGACATGGCCCAGGTCTTTTTCTCAACGTAACACTCTTCAGCATCTACTAAATGAGGCAGACCTGCCAACCTCTTAAATCCCAGAATGTGGGACATCCAACTTTGGAATGGAGGAGATCACAATGGTATACAAAGCAAAACACAGTAAGAAAAATGAAAAAAACCGAGGGACATTTCAGATTTCAGGACTCTATATTATCAAAATGGGGGATTGTCCCTCAAAATGGGGGACCTGTCTGGTGAGGTAGCCTCACTTGAGCCCCCCCCCCCCACACACACACACACCCACACACCACCACCACAACCACACCACCCCCATCCTACTGACTTGATACACACCTTTTTCTCTACTGTCACACTCCATGACTCTGGTTCAGGTCCCCTTGTCACAATGTCCTCATCATCTACAATCATGATATCGGGTGAGATGTCCTCCAACGACTCCATGGAGGCAGACATGTTGTTGTTGGTCATTCTATGAGTGAAAAATGGCACAAGAAATCAAAATTGTAACCACAATAAGTCTTCAGATATCCTATTATTAAAACAATAGATATTCCTTTTTGACCAAGTCTAATGCTACACCATTTAGTCATGCGAATGCAAGAAGGTCATATATGCCATGGCTGCTTTATGTTATATCAATCTAACCCTAACCTCCTACCTACCATTTTTCATTCTCAGCCTATCTCCTCGGAAATAAGGGTGTCAAAAATTGGTGGTTTCCACCCGGGCTCGAACCAGGGACCTCTCGCATCCCAATCCCGTGTCCACCTATACCAAGCCACCCGAGGGGCGCTGCCTAGGCAGCGATTTCGTGCCCATATGGGACCCCGGTCTATGACGTATTCGGACTTTTTTAGGCGATTTTGGTGATTTGCTCTTGTAGCTTTTTGTAACCTTTGGGAGCTTTAGGGTTAACCCCATGTTACTATAGTCCGTCCAACATGGGATGGAACATGGTTACCATTATAATATTCAATGGTAACCATGTTCCATCCTATGTTGGACGGAATAAAAACACCCTAAAATTTTGTGTCCCATGTCAGTGGCTCTTAAAATGGTTCTTCTGGTGATGCAGTCACCTGAAGAACAATTATTTCAAGAGCCACTGACCCAAGACTGGTTTTTACAGTGTGCAATACGGCAGCCTTTGTTCTTACAGCTTTCTTGCAATCACATAAAAATGAATGTATGACGGTATTCAAAAACGCCAAAAAACAAACAAGATCTTATTCTGTTCAGTTCTTGTAAACTGAAAACTGCATTTTCTTTCTTTTCTATTGGATTAAAAACTAAATAATTGATATCCCATATGCATAAATGTCCACTGCCTTATGTTTCCCCAGCTTGCTTTGAGTACAGAAATTTGCTTTTCATATTTCCTGCACTATGGAGCATATGCATTTCCACCACCAAATGAGATGTACAAGTTAAATACAGCTACAATTTTTGGATTGGATATGAACTGCATGATATACGTATGAATTTGATCAGCCTGGAATTTCTTGATTTGTCTACCACCAAATTTATAAGTCCAATTGCAAAAAAACAAAATGGCAGAATTTCAAAAAATATTAATGTAATATATGGACCATATATGGGTAGGATTGATGGTTAACTATGGGCAGAGGGTACTGAAACTCAAAAATACTTAATGCACATGTGATGTTCAATGGCACTTTTACCAAAAAAACCAAATGATAAGCCCTATTGCAATCCCAACAATATTGATAGACCGTTTCCCAGCACATGATGTCTATGATCTCGATGGTGACAAAATCGGAACGAATATGTCTCCTTCCTGCTTAAAGACGACAGGTGGTATATGATCTAACTACATTATAATCATAGACATGTTCCTACTTCCTTCAAACACATTACTGGATAGAACACATCCAGCAGGGGACCATTTTACTTCTTCAGATTTTAAAAGGAGCAGCATAGAAGCACAGAATTTAAAAAAAAAAAGATGAAAAGATAGCCCAGTATTTTTTTAAATAATATCTTGAACTCCTTGTGCTGTGTAATTACAGCAATTCAAGTAGGTATGGTACCCCTTGTGTCAGAGGAAGCAAAGAACACAATTAACCATGTGTTAACATATTACATAAAATCTGTATGTTTGGAAGGTAACAGACTTAATCGCTGTGAAGGATTTGCGACACCCCATTCACGCCCAAGATATGCAGTTTGGTCCAATCCCTTTGAAATAGACACTATGACATCTGCATACTGATTGTCTAATTTACCATCTTATTAACAATCTGGTTTAAGCTTAACCCACCAAAGTGCCTACAAGAACAAATCCTACTTATGCAGTTGAATACAGGATGTCCCTATAAAAAGGCACCACTTTTGCTTTTGATCATATCTCAGAAACCAATGGACAAAAATTAAAACTCTTTTCATAATAATAATTAGTATAGTTTAGTCTTTCATTGGTGAAATTTTTAGCAAAATCCATTGAGCCATTCTTGAGAAAACTAGAATTTTGTAAGAAGACTCATTTTTATCCCATTCCAATGGGGTTTACCACAGTAACGCATGTTTATAATATGTTAATAAAGCACATCTTTGGTTACTATTGATCAATTTAATTTAAACTTGCAAAGCAGACACTTAAAGATCACAAAATATGGAATTTTGTTCATTGGTTTCTGAGAAATGATCAAAAACAAAAGTGGTGCATTTTTGTTGGGACACCCTGTACATACAAAGGAATGGGAAAATGTGCTTCAAGTTGCAACAATATAAGTGTTACTTTTTCAAAAGGTAGAATGGAAAGTCAGAGTGAAGTAATGAGGAGAAGGCTACTAGTCTGATATATAAGAAACAAGAGAGGAGAGAGTAACTTACGGTGATAAATAGCTGCATGGATGGAATCAAGAAGAACAGTGATCTAAGTTCAATCGATAACAAGAGTTTTATACACCATTTTTGGAACTAGCACCTTAAGGGTGGTTTCAGAGTAGCTGTTGTTGCGGCACACGACGGTGCGGCAGACAACCAAACATTTGCAATTTTGAGTTGTCTTAATGTAGCACAACACATTTGCATATTGCCGAATGGTCCGTCGCAAGAAAAGTTCCGACTCAAAATATTGTGTTGTATCGATTACCCTGTCGTGATGGTCATAACAACACAATATTTTGAGTTGTCTAAATGTAGCACGACACATTTGCATATTGCCGCGATGGTCTGTCGCAAGTAAAGTTCTGACTCAAAATATTGTGTTGTTGCGACCATCACGACAGGGTAATCGATATATCGGCTTGATGTGCTTGCTTCCAATGTTTCTGATGTGACAAGGCTGAGTTTGCGCACTTTAATTTTTTAGGACCACGAAGGACTACAACAGACACTCTGAAAGCAGCTTTATAGTCCTGTATGTGGTATACTTTAATCACCACTAAAAAGCAGAAACTACCTGCATCTTATAAGTATATCATGGGCATAAACAGAATTTGTGAGGCTAATCTTCATTTGTGCGCAAAGTAAATCTCATTGACAAGCACACCATAGATCGTCATGTGAGTACAAGAAAGTCGTATCTGCAATGGCTGCCTTGTGTTATATTTTTTAACACCAAGTCACTAGAATTTCACAAATCCCTCATAATTTCTCTGCCAAATGTCAGTGGCTCTTGAAATGGTTCTTCAGGTGACGGTGTTACCTGAAGAACCATTTTAAGAGCCACTGACCCAAGACTGGAGATTATAGAATGTGCAATCCAAATTAATGACAAATGGCAGCTATTGCAGATAAGACTTTCTTGCACTCACAGGACGACTGATAACAATGCGCAAGTCAACATACAACATGTGCTGCATTTGAATGCAGTTGTGCTGTATCCAGCTACACACAGGCTCTTTCAGTATCAATTCTTAATGTGAAAAGGCCCTCTTATATACTTTGATCAACACCAAATAGGCGAGCCTCTTCACATCGTGAATTGATACAGATAAGCGAATGCCTAGCTGGACACAGCACAAATGCAAGAGATGCAGCGTGCGTTGCAGATGTGACTCGCGCATCATTATCTACGGCGCACGAGTAACTGGGATTTATGTTTACTTGCGGATGAATAAAAGCCTCATAATTTCCGCCTATTTAGTGTTGATCAAAGTATAGTGATGATCAAAGCATACACATACTATATGCGCAAACATCAAGCCTTGTTTTCATCAAAATTGTGAATATGAGGTTGAACTTTTGCCAAATCAACATTGAAGGTCTCACGCTATGAAATACATAAGCACGTATTATCGGTTGGAGGTGCCATTTACAAAAATGGTCTATAGAAAAAGTAGGGGACCGTCTGAAGGTATCGCTTGGGATTTCTTCCAAGATTAAAAATTAATACATTAATTATATAGCCAATTACTTACTTCCTTTTTATCTCCCTGGTTATCCATATTTCAACCCCTTTACTCAGAAACCACCCCGTCCAAAGTCCCAACTCAACAAACTGCTTGAATAGATTGAGACTGTTTTTCCTTTTCCTTCTTTTTTCTTTCTTACGTATTCCCCGCCCTTTAACCATAGGCTTCAGATCTTTGAATTCCCTATTATTACATTGGAAGAATATTCAAAAATGTTAAGTATTGTTCTGCATCGTTACCATGAACTAACTGCACTGATTCTATTCTGTTCTGTTGCTAGGACACCCAACTTTAGTTATTGTACATTGAAACCTATCAGCTGAATACAGCACTATCTGCAAGTTTCCACTTAAAGAGAGTCTAGTCTAACTCTTTCTATAATATTTGACTGCTGTCATAACCATTTTATTATAATAATTGTTGACTTTTTCCTGTGTCTCTTCTGGTCGACAATTCAAGCAAAATATTTCCTCAAGGCTGACATTCCTATACTTACATTGATTTTGGTGATTCAACATTGTCCTCGGAAGCCTCTTCCGTCTCCTCGATGGTTCTGCTGAAATGAATAACAATTAGCTTTGGTCAAGTCAAATCTACTAACATTATATCTTCAAAACACATGTTTAAAACTTAAACATGTCTTGAGTCTTAACATTAATATATCCCCTCTCATTATGTGGCCTTGATCACAGTTTTCAATCCTAGTCAGCAAACTACTATGGGATAACCAGACATGTGAGCCATATGCTATACCAACTAGTTCAACAATGTGTATATTCAAAACTCTGGCATAAGAATACATGTCAAGAATGAACCTGAAGACAAAAGGGGCGTGCATTATACATAACAACTGCCTCAATTCATAAGCCTGACAATTCAAACTCAATTTAATTCTCATGAAAAGATTTCAATTTAATTTCTATCCTCATGAAAATATTTTAAATCCAAGAGTAAAAGATTTTAAACAAATTACACTCGTATATGAAAATATATTTAAAAAGATTTGTATGAAAAGTTTTCAAGCAATTCTCATGAAAGGATTTTCAATAGATTGGTAAACAACACCCAAGGTACTATAGAGTGTGATATGAAATGATTAATCAAGAGAAATGGTTAAAACAGCTGAATGAAAAATATCATGATTATGCCCCCCCCCCCCAAAAAAAAACCTTGGTTCTAAAGATTTCATGACTAGATATGCCTTGAGAGAATAGAGATATACATAAATCGAGTCTACTCAGATGCTGTTATACTAACAACGATGGAAACAGGTAAAATATGAAAAAATTTCATATAACACTTCTCCTTATTTGAATTATCACTTCCATTTTGAAATTGAAACAATAAAACATTAGATTTCAAAAACAAATAAACTATAGAAATTGTTAAAACATCATTAAGATCCCCAAAGATGTAAATATCTTTAATTTCACAAAAAATTCTTGAACCCTGCAAATTCTAGAAAAGATCCAGGGACATTCTGATAATAAAAACATGATGCTTGAGGACCTTAACACCCTACCGTTGTATATACCTAAATGATGAAACTTGTTTGGTAATTGAACCTAAAGTCTATGGTCTACACTACTACTGTATAAGTGGTATTTTTCGCGCTACATTTATTTTCGCGCTTTTCGCGCAAAATGAGATTAGCGCAAAAATAAATGTACCGCGAAAATTAATGTGGACTTGTTGCAAATGGAATTATATACTCGGACAATGTTCACATGCGCGAAAATAAAAACGCGCGAAATGGTCCAAAATTGGCTGGGCGCGAAAATTACTGAGCGCGAAAATATTGGCGTTTACAGTATTATGATGTGAATTGGAAAAGGATTTGTCATTCTGAAAGTTTCGAATACATGTATGTAACACACATTTTTTTAAATACGTTGTAAAAAAATGATGTATCTGCTTATAAATATGTGGATACAGTTGGAGTATAATGAAACAAAGACATACCTACATGCAAATCGTCATGTAAGTGCAAGAAAGTCCGAAGTACAATAGCTGCCGTTTTTTTTTTATAAATTTGTATTAAACACTATAATACATCTTGATCAGTGCTTTTAAAATGAATCTTCAGGAGACTGTCAGCATTGAGAATGCAGCTATTGAGCCAGTCAAGCACTATTCCTTGCTTACGCATAATTTGGCAAAAAAATATAAGATGCGTATTGCATTGGAGTCAAGTAATAGAAGCGCGCGACAGGACGCAGAGTTGGGTCACTACGCACTCGCGCAGCGTCTGTCCAGGCAAGGCGCCCTCTTGGCGCAATCCCCTAACTTAGCCGAATTTTTAGGGTGCAAATAGTCCTGTTTCCTATCTGTACTTTCTTTACTCTATGGTGAATACTTATGGTGCATTCAGATTCCCAATATCCACTGCACAACATTTGCTCATGCAGTCTTTACACATACACTGTATCAGGAGAAGCATGTGTGAAAGACTGTGTGTCGGCAGACCAATGTTTGAATGGGCTCTTAAGGCTGCGTTAGTAACAAATACAGTCAAATATCATTATATTCCTTTTCAGGTGGTATCCCCATCAAGCCAATCCTCCAACCCCAACCTACAGATATAGATAATACTTTCACCAATATCTTTCGTAACACTGACATATTAAACATGTTACTTGTTTGTGTTGTTGACTCCGCAAGGTAAAAATTTGTTAAATTAGGAAAATGATTTGTGTTGTAATGACAATAGGATGCAGTTGCTTGTTCCTTCCTCTCATTTCATTCTACGAATATTTATGAAGCATTCCAATGTCTTATGTCAGAGGTTCTTGAACCACTGACCCAAGAAAGGAGATTATACAGTGTGCAATCCAAATTTATGACAAATGGCAGCAATTGCAGATACAAATTTCTTGCACTCAATTGTCAATTTAAATTCATACACACAACATATTACTTACAAGTACATGCTTTGGTAATTTTAAAGAACAAAAGTGAACATATTTGTCTCAATTTTTGAAGTTCATCACTAGAAACGGGTAATAGACTTCTCCTATATTGTAACATTATTGGTATTGTGCATATGATGACTGACGATCACACATGAATTTTGGAGATAAAACATTTCTGGAAAATGTAACTTGCAGAAGATAATCATGGATATAAACCTGTGACAAGTTGTGACAACTGCAGTGATTGGTGCTTCATACATCTGTTACTGCCATCTACCAATCAAAACTTATTTTGCTAATTAAATCAGAAATATTTCACTTCTTCTAATCTACTTATAAAATGGTTATAACCGATGCCTAAATAGGCTCATGCTTGACAGGTCACAAGTAACATATTTTCAATAAAACTCTTATCAACTTCTGGTATCTTTGAAAGACCAACTTTCTAGGAATCCAGTTAATTTAAATAGGAGTGATTCCCGGTTGTCTCCATCATTTTATACCAATTTTTTAAAACAATCTTTAAAAAACACATCAATACATGCTTTGAATCAAAATATTGTTTGAGTCGTATACAATTAACTTGATCTTAAATGACTCTTTCATGTTTCAGTATACACACACAAGTCTTCAATACAATGATTTGTTATTTTTTTTAATCAGAACAATGACATCTACGAGCATGCAGAAATGGGGATGGAAATGAGAGAAATAATTAATCAACAAAATGTTATCAATGTTCAAAATGATAAAATACTCCCAAAAATGTTACAAACAAAGACCGGTGAAAATGGTAATGAACTTGATACCAGCACTCCAGTTCAAATGAACCAATGCATTTAGTATGAACGTGAACACACACTCGAAAATAATCAGACATATGTATCAAAAAACGAGGCAGTGAATAAAATGATACAGTTAGGAGTGGGTATTATAACAAAAATCAAAAATGACATTAAGAGTTTTGAGCGTAATGGAGTTACTTACTTTACGCCTAGCTTAACCGCCACTCTGTGCCAATGAAATCGTCCCGTGTCGTAGCTAGGGTAGCAGATCAGAGGGAGTGAGTCAAGTATTGGAAGGGCAAATTGGAAATCAACATCTTTTAGGTTTATATTATCAATGTCAGACTCATCGCAGTGAACTGATGATCTTATTGTGCTATTTTTGTTTATAAGGACATACGCAAGTAGCTAGGGTGCCAAATGACTCGTATATAACAACGCAGTGCAGGACTTTGATCATGCAAAACGATTAATGAATAATGATACTATGTGCTATTTACGGTATCAACAAAAAGCAACATTTAGATGGCAGATCATGCCAAAAAGGCAAGGTGAAACTGGCACTATTCAGACCTCATGGGGCAATGATTGTCAAAGGTTGTGGTACAACGGGCCATCTCATGCTTCTTCAAAGAAGTTTTAGTATAGTTACATAAACAATATATACTTGGACTCTTTTGGAATTCAAGATGTTCTTAATAGCCTAAAAATCAATTCAAATTCAATACGGAATACCATCAAAACTTTGCATATATTTACATTTTCCTTTTTATTGTATTCAGCACAATTTAAGTTGAATTTCTGATCTCACTTTGCACAACTTTGTCAACAAATATCAACTTACAACATAAATGATGATCTTGTATATCTGAATGACCAAAATTTAATATTTAATTTTTGAATAAAATCACCTCATTTATATCCAAATGACCAAAATCCTATCTTGTATATTTGAATGACCAAAAATCACAGCTTTTATATCTGAATGACCAATCACACCTTTTTGGATGACCAAAATCACACCTTTTTGAATGACCAAAATCACATATTTTATCCAAATGACTAAAATCCAATCGTGTATATTAGAATAACCAAAATCACACCTTGTATATTTAAATGACTAAAATCACAGCTTTTATATCTGAATGACTAAAATCACAGCTTTAATATTTATTTTTGAATGACCAAAATCACATCTTTTATATCCAAATGACCAAAATCTCATCGTGTATATTTGAATAACCAAAATCACATCTTGTATATTGAAATGACCAAAATCACAGCTTTCATATCTGAATGACTAAAATACAAATCCCATATATTTGAATGATCAAAGTCACATCTTTGTTTATCTTAATGACTTAAATCAAATCCAGTAATTTTGAATGACCAAAATAACATCTTGTACATCTGAATGACTAAAATCAAACCCCGTATATTTGAATGACTAAAATCAAATCCTGTATATTTGAATAACCAATATCACATCCTGTATATTTGAATAACCAAACAGTCACATCTTGTATATCTCAATGACCAAAATCCAATTTTGTACATTTGAATGTCTAAAATTACATCTTGTATATTCAAATAACTCAAATCACATCTTGTATATTCAAATAACTCAAATCACATCTTGTATATTCAAATAACTCAAATCACATCTTGTATATATCAAAATGACTAAAATCACGTCACGGATTATATCAAGATTGCCCTACAATTTGTAACATGCACGTAATAGGCTTAAACTATTCAACATTATTTGACAACCATTGATTACACCACTACATGCAACAAAATATATTTAATGCCTGCACATGCATTCTGTTATTGCCACATCATATTTAACCAATGATATTAAAATGCTGCAACCATCCCGAAGTGGAAATGAATGAACAATGCATGCTGACAACATTTTTAAAGTCGGCGTCACAATTCTTCACACGATGTAAATAAACATCCAGATTACAGGGTCAATTGTTTAAGAAAGCTATCGGTACCTTGCAATTGGTTGTCGTGTGATTGTTTTGTCCGAGGAATTTTGGCAGAGACTTTAGTATCTTCTACTACTCTGTTATACTGCCCAAGATACTTTTTCAGCAAGACCATGGGTGTGGAATAATATTAATGCGCAACACTCAAATTATGGGAAAGTAGATTGCAACATTGTCTCAAACAGCTTCCCAATATCACCCGGGCGTCAAGACTGAAAATCTTAAGACGTGCTATAACACATTGACCTCAACTGGAAACGACATGAAGGTGAAGCCATTAAAATTGAATAAATTAATTCACTTTGAAAATCCATCACTTTTTACATATTCTTGATTTGGAATAAACAAAACCTGCCTGATATCCTTGTTTAACTCTAGAACTAAATAATCAAATAAAATAGATTTGAGCAAAGTGTAATTGGACAGATGAATTCAAACTTGAATCATTGATTAAAAAAACAACCGGATGTTACAATTGCAAAATTCCTCAGTACCCTTATTCAACATAAAGTTCATCAGCACCTCAAGATATTTAGTAATTATTTGATTGCTTTCAATCAACACATTGAACAAGGTCAAAAGAGGAAATCATTGATTAATTTTATTCATTACAATTTCCTTATTAGGTTAAAGAGTAAAATAAATAATTGGGTAATATAAACAACATTTATTAGCAGGGTAGAGAAAAAAAAGTTCATATAAAGAAAAAGTCACAAATGTTTACATGTAATAATCTGCATGCTGTAGATAAAATTTACAAAATGACTTAAGGGAGCACTTTAAAGCTCAACTGACGATTGACTGCCAAAACTACGGGTTCTGGCCGATTGCTTTTGTTGTGAAAAATGGCAACCGTTTGGAACCACCAGTTCGGGCCGGTCAGCCAATGGTTGAGTTTTGAAGCAGTCCGGTATCTTTGTCTTGATTGACTCTAAAAACAAAATTTAAAATATACTTAATGACAAGCATAAGTATGACTGATATCATATAAATCATACCAAAATGGCTTGGGTTTTGTGTGTTTTTGTTTGTATGACACTGAGCATAATTATAACTTACAAAGATAATAATAATATTGGCTGGTGCTACACATTGCCCTGATATTTTTGCCCCCCAAAATAGGACTCAAATACATTTTAACCCAAGGGTAAGGGTTAGTTTTAGGATTATGGTTAAAATAAGGATTTGACTTAGTTTTGATTTATTTACGGCAAGGGTCAAAGTTTGATGGGACATGAAGTACATGTATATTGTTTCTAAAAGTCAACCAAAATAACAACTTTTTGCTTTGATTATTTAACTTTTGATCCTCGTGTCACACAATGGGTCATAAGAAATACTTCAATGGTTGTTTTGCTTCATCATCATAATACATTCATGTATCAGTAATTCAGACCCACCACTAGACTCTTTCCAATGCTGTGAAAGACGCAGCAAATCATGACAAGCATGTATAACAGAGTAAGGTCGATAGCAATCGAAAGATGTAAACTGATGGGACTCTGGAGCCTAACATTTACATTATTATTTTGTTATATACAAAATACTATAAAACCTAACAGCACAATCTTTAAGACATAATATCATCTTGCAAACATACAAATCTATTGATATGACTCCATGCAAAAGGCAAGAAAAACAAAGGAGGGCATTAAAGAGTGGGGATAATCTCATCAGATCGCACAGTTATGTCAGTCAGGCAACAATATGACACCAGTTGCATTCAATCCACATGTGCAAGAGTAGAGTTAAAACTGGTCATTCAAAAAGTTTTGGAACTAGTTAAAAACATGAGAACAAGACATACATAAATTGAATCCCAGAATGATGACAGGGTTATCACAATATGACTCACGGTATGATTCCAATCGGATATCTTTCACTCCCTACAAATCATATTTTTGACAGTTAGTTTTATTAACCCTTACCTACCCCTTTCGTTCTAGGCCTATCTCCTCAGAAATAAGGGTGTCAAAAATTGGTTGTTTCCTCAAGGGCTCAACTCCGGGACTTCTCGCTTCCGAATTCATGTCCACTTATACCAAGCCACCCAGTGGGCGCAGCCCATATAAGACATGAACTTAACTACTTTATTTTGAAGGCAAGAACAACTTACTGAAGGGACTATCCTAGATTTTTTCCTGACTTATTTCCATTCCTGATTTATTAAATCAATAATTTTTTCAAACAAATACCAGCGTGACATGGCTTCTACCCTACACTACACTTGTTCAAATGAATACTATCCGAGATCATACATAAATATGATGCTATAAATTCAGAATAAAAGTGTAATTTTACACCATTTTGTGCAATTTTACAAAGTTATCCTAATGTTTTAAACCATTTTTATTGACATTTTGGACACCAAAATTATCATTCCAAGAGATTCTACCTTATCAGAGACTGAAAAGTCAAATTTGATGCACCTGTTGTGAGACTTGCAGAGTACCATGTTGATTTTGGTAGCCTTAACTGCAGGTTTCAAGAACCACAATTTTTGAAGTGGATGGTTACCCAAGTTGACCCGCTCTCCTTATTCCCTGATCCCACAACAAACAAAACATTTTTTAAATCAATTTTTGTGGAAAAAAAATAATGGTAACTTACTTTATACATAAAATCAGCCTATATTTTCATATATATAACACATTAATCTCTACCAGTGTTCCCGCTAAGGTTTTTGAACTTGCGCCAAGTCAAGCAATTTTGACAAAGTTGAAGAGGTACTTGCCCCCAAAATCATTAGCTGTGGCTGAAAATTAGCTCAATAAAGCTAGAAAAATATCTTTCTCACACATTTTCAGAGACTCGTTGTGCTAATTTTCGCGCCATACAGGCTTAGCAGGAACACTGATCTCTACACCATTCTGGGATGCAATATCAACATTAAAAGACAAAACATAGACACAAACATAATCAATTTGATCAGGAATTTTGAAACTAGAAACACTTACAAGTTTAAAGGTGTTGCCTTGAGTGACCTAAATATTAGGCCAACCGTTGATTTATAGTTATTCAAATCCAGAGAGTAATGCACAAAACAATCACATAAAGACAAAACACAACTTTCTGAATAGGAAATCAAGTTTCTTCGCAATTTTATATACTTCTACAACTCAAGCATATCAGTAATTAGAAAAAAAAACAGTTTCTAGCTAGTGGTAACAACTAGCAACGCAATGTCTTTGACATCATAACTAGGTTAAAGGGTGATGGTATCCCCCGCAACGTCGCTTGCGTAAATTTGATTTATCTACAACATATTGTTCTCATTGAAACAATATGAAATAAAGCTATGAAGAATATGCATGTATATACATCAATACACACTGCACTGTGCGCTATCATAGTCAGCAAATTATCTATTATTTGGTGTTTTTATACACAACAATGTACTATGCATTATGAGTTATGGTTGATTGTATGCGATGTCGGTCATGCAACGATGTGAGAGCAACACTTAATTACACACAAAATCATTTCAGGTTTATAAGATATCTAGCGAGTTCAGGTAAAATAAGTATAGCTATTTTGTACATTTTTACATCAATTTGTGTTTGAAAATTATGATATTTTGTATAGGGCAGAGGTGCCCATTGCAAACAAAAAGTTTGGAAAAAAGTCAATATTGCCACCATACTTTACTGACATGTAATAACGATGATTATTGGCATTTCTATAATATGTTAGAAAATCATCTCAAATAGTTGACTCTGAGCTACAATCAGGGAAAAAAGTCTTGGCACAATTATCTGTGCATGTCATTGATTTCGCACGCTTTCCCCATTCCCCACTCAATGTTGATCTGAACACAAGGAGCATCTTTACATCCAACATTGAAACAGGGGTGGGGAAGGGGATGGTCGGAAGAGAAGAGTGCTTTATTGCCTTCAACTTTATCCATCTCTTACTGTAGTTTCTAGTGTTTAAACGGATGAATGGACCTGAAAAGACTCGAGTGTTCCAACAACTTTTTTCCTTGATTGTAGATTGTCAAAGTGATGTTTCTTAGCAGCTGCTAAATGCACTTGGCCATAATAATCGGTATTTATATGCGCTATTCACCATAGTATCATAGCGCTTGACATTATTATTACGCTGTTATTAGGAAATCATCACTATCATTTCACCTTAACTAGATCGCAATCTTATGACGCAGACCTATCGGAACTTAGATCGTAATATTCCCCTAACAGCTCCCCAATGCGCTTGGGTCGACGAAGCAATCAGGATTAAATGTCTTGCCCAAGGACATAACCCGTTGGCCGTAGCGGGGCTCGAACTCGCGACCTACTGATTCCGAGTCCTGCGCTGTTCCACTAGACCACACGAGCTCCTAAATGTAACCATCTTATCCACAGACACAGCCCATAATTAACAGTCCATAGAAACAAAACTATTCTTTGACCAAGAATTAGGCAAGGTTACGAAGTCCTATGTAACATTCAATTCTAGCATCTGATGTAACAAGGCAATACAAGCATTGGTGATGACTTTTTATGCCGGGCACACACGCGTCACATTGCAAGTTATATAGGTCACGCTAGTGTAACATGCAATTCAACAATTATTCCTCAAACCCGAAGTAAAATGTGCCTCGAACCCTAGGTACAAATCTATCTTTACCATCTCTATTCCATGCCATGGCTGACCTTTATGTATCTTACGTATTTTGGAAATAAAAACTACTTGGATTTCAGAAAAGATCAAGCTCATTTCGGAGTGTCTTCCCTGGTTATCGCACGATAAGTGCGATGCAAAAAAATTCAAGTATGCAATCTGGACCTTTTCATACTTTTAAAAATTTGCAGCAGGCACAACCTTTACACCCTTTTCATTCACATAACCAAGAATCAGTAATATAGCCAATATTTTTTACAAAAAGCAAGTTCTTTCAGTTTCAAATAGACCAAGAAAAAAACACACAAACAAACAAACAAAGAGGCCAACCAATCAAACCCACCTTGCATTGCTTTGATGTGCTAACCTCAGGTCCTGTAAGCTTCCTTGGAAGGACATTGTCTGTGGAAAAACAACAAAATATACAACAATGATGATTGGAACAGTCTGATTAATTAATACATCAATCTGGCTATCATGTAATGAAACAGTTCATGCAAATACAAGAGCTATCTTGGACGACTAGCCTTGAATGTGAAGATGCTGTCAGTGTGCTAAGGATGGAATAATAATATATAATGCATCCACTGTAGATTGTAGCCTGGCACTGTGCTCATTTCACTCCAAATAAGTCTTGAACTTTTTTTTACCTAACAACAGTCCCAATGTATCATTCGGGGAAATACGTATGGAACATACTTAGATAAAATTGTAAAATTACAAAAATGGGCTATTAGAACAATATCCAATAGTCATTATAGAAGTCATACAGGGCCCCTATTTCAAAAATACAATGTTTTGAATGTACATGACACCTTCAAACTAAACCTTGGGAGTTTCATGCATTTTAATTGATTGGTTTTAGAATGTGTTTTGATGTATATCTTGTCATATTTATTGTTTTGCTATGCTATAGTATATGGCTGCATGTAGGATCTACTGACAGACTCCTTTCCAGTTCTAGCAGTGGATCCTGGATGCATCTTTAGTGTTTGCATTTTTATTCTATTTTGCATATTGTGTTTTTTCCTCATATCCATGTGAGATCCACTGTCTGCTTCTTCGAGGTAAATGGTGGG
>JXSR01S061946.1:54772-66672 GCA_000969725.1 Ophiothrix spiculata | reverse complement strand
GCTGTAAGGAATTGTGGTCCAACCTTTTGGAACTCTCTAAACAATGAAATTAAGAGATGTAAAAATACAAAAGAATTCAGAAAAAATCTTAAATCATATTTATTGGCAACTTATAATTGAATCATGTCAGTATATCGGAGCATTGTTCTTGTTTTTGTTGTTGTTGTTTCCGTAGGCCTACTCTTGTAACTTTATTTTGTTTAAAGGGCATCATCACCTCAGGTCTTTCTGGCCTTTTGATGGTGTCCTCAATATCATTTTGTCTCTGTGTTTTTAATGTATGTTTGTGATTTTGATATTGAAATAAAGATTTGATTTGATTTGATTTGATTTGATATTCTGTCTATTAAGGGAGATTTTGAATGTTTTATACGTCAAAGAGCAGTTCAACCATCAATTAATTGGTTTAGTACATCCACAATAGATTAAAACTAGGAAAACATGAACATAATAGACATTGATAACTTTTAACTACTGGAAATAGGATTTTTGCTTTAAAACCAAGTTGGACTGCTTTTGTTAGATTCCCACGTTAAATCACTCAAAATTAGACAATTGCCAGCATTTTGGTCTGACAAAATTAGGGCAACTTTAAGGCACTGGGAGCAGGTAAATATTGTCATTTGTCATATAGTTTGGGACTTTGACTTTTTGGTAATGCTGGCCAGAGGCTATGACAAATAAATAACAACAAGTGAGAGGGTAATAAGATGCTCTATAATCTCTATATATCATCCATGTATGTATCATAATAAGATAAAATGATGAAGTGGCAATAGGTAATACAAGTGACAGCCATCTCATGTAAGCATACAATGCTACAATACGACAAGGCTATGATGCTAATATAATGTAGATATATGATATACAGTTTGTGTTTAGTGGTATCACTATTATGTAATCGCAAAATACAATACGTATTGATGATATTCAAATTAACAAATTAATTGAATGGCTGTCTCATCTGTGGACTTGAGGTGGCAGACATTAAGATGTAATACATAGCATTTAAATCAACCTCAGACCACAAAGGTCACAACACCAGGTGCCCTTTTACGTGACTAAGGCCTTGTATCCATAGGCTGTTCACTGGTGCCCTATGCCCGCAATTATCCCCAATTGTCATGCGACACACACAGAAAACATCTGTCATACACAAGGTCACTGATACGGTCAGTAAAGCAAAATAAAGGTTGATTGTCTGTGGCGTGTGATAATTGGGCATAATTGCGGGAATACGGAACTAAGGAACAGCCTATGGATACAGGGCCTTAGATATCACTATTACAGTACATTGCATTGAGAAAATGGCTTCATACGTGACATGATAAGGGACCGCTCACTATTTGTGCTCTTGAATGCATTTTCAAAACATCCTTGGATCCCAAAGAACTTGTCAGCCACAGTTTATCCCAAAGAACTTGTCAGCCACAGTTTATCCCAAAGAACTTTCATCTAGTAACAGCTTAACAATGTTTGAGATACCACACAACATCTCGCATAATAGAATTTATGATTAAGTTAAGCTTATTTCTAACTCTCTCCTTATACCGTCTACAAACCTTAATATACATATTTCCTTCACAAAATTCAATTGAAATACTTTAATGTATTAAATTATATAATATGGTAACATGCACAATTTTAATTTCATATTTGTTGATACTTTATCCCAGAATCATATATTTAAAATTATGTAGTGTGGCACATGCATAAAAATAACTTGTTATGGACGACAATAATATTGCAAATCATCGATTTAAAAGGAATACTTATTTTATTTGATTGGTCAGCTACACATATTATTCTCTACTGCTTACATACAATACCAATGCATATAATGTGCTAAAGTCGGCATCACAATTCTTCAGATGATGTAAATAAACATCCAGAGTGCAGGGCCAATTGTTTACGAATGTGATCGTACCCTGCAATTGGTTGTCACATGACTGATTTTGTCTGAGGAATTCTGGCAGAGACTTTAGGTTTTAAATTGCTACAATAAAACATCAATGTTGCCGCTGCTTGTATCGCCATTACAAACATATCATGCCTACACAGTGCCTAATTTGAGTGTATATTTTCTCCATTTACAACTATTCACAGCATTATAGCAGAGCAGTAACAGCATGTAACTTTATTGTTTTTACACTAAATACTACACTGTATACTATTATTATCAATTTACTTTAAATTCTATACTTTGATCAACACTAAATAGGCGGGAATTATGAGGCTTTTCTTCATCTGCAAGTAAACATAATCCCAATGACACGCGCGCCGTAGATACTGATGCGCGAGTCACACATGAACCGCGCACTGTGTCTCCTGCAGTTGTGCTGTGTCCAGCTACACACGCGCTTATCTGTATCAATCCACAATGTGAAGAGGCCCGCCTATTTGGTGTTGATCAAAGTATAGGTGCAAAAGTATGCATACTGCTTGTGCTGCATACTATATATATATATATCATGACATTTTGGTGATTATGAAGGGCTAGATGACTGAATACACTGCCGCTCTGAAGTTTTTCCACACAAAACCTTTATACAGCCATATCTCAAAAGGCGTTTATCCGATTTTCATTATTTTTTGACAGAGTCTATATTGTATAATTATCGAAGTAACTATTTCGGTACTGCATTCATTGCATTTGAAAATATGGCATGCATAGCATATTACTACTCTCTTCTGAACATAAAAAAACAAGTTTATATACATTTCTGCGCATTTGTTTTCAAACTTACAACCTGAAAATATTCTACCCTGTTCCTAGGTAATAATGAGGTTATGAAAACTTGATTAGTTACATAGTAATGAGATTTGTACTTGTGGTGTTTTTGTATATGGTCCATGAAATCAGCCATTTTATAGCAATGGAAGATCAAATATTAAAAGAAACATCGATTTATTCATATTGAATGGATAAGTTACCTATAATACTAGTATGAATCTTAGATGACTCTAGGTCGTTTAATATAAAAAAAGAGGTTTTTGAACGTTTTTAATTGTGCAGAAATACTTTAGAGCGGGAGTGTGCATAACTGTAACTGTTGTGACAAAGGTGTGTATATATGTCTTGCTTACATTATCACAACAATGTACTATTGATATAAATTCTGCATGTCCTTAAATGTGCTCAAATGGCATGAGTTAACACTGACCATATGTCGAGCTGATAATTTGTTGTTAATCCCATTTAGTCACTGAACCTATATACAGTATGTCGGTAAACTCATATAAAATTCCTTGAAACCTATCATATGCATCCAATAGAAATAATAGCTAGATCTGGAGACGGATCATTAGGGCCAGCGAAAAGAGGTACCTAGCGCTGTCAATAAAACATGGTTTCATAATACACTTGCACTGCTGTATTTCATGAGTCCTTTGATGCAAAGCTTCTTTTTCATCCAGCCATTATCTTTTAATGTTTTTTATCAATCCTGAAATGATTTGTACTATTTGACAATGGAAGCTCCAAACACAATAGCAATAAACTTTTATCTCACAAATCTCAAAATATTTTCACTAACTTTTTTAAAAACATTTGCGATGTGCATCAGATTCACCAAAAAGTTCCATCATCACAAATGCCAAAATTATACAGATTTTGATGGGTTTATGTATTGCCTTCAATTAGTTGCAACGCCCCCACCCCACCCCCTTCTTCCAATAAAAAACTTACAAAATGTATATTCCACAAGAACTTGACCCACATATATTAAAGTATGAGCCAAGGTCAAGAAACCTCAGACAGCACAAGAAAAGTGTCCCAAAGACCTCCTGGAGATGTTCTGGAAGCCTCATTGATATGTTGTTGCTTATTTGGTTCTGTTTACGGAAATGAATCAAGATAGCCTGGCCCTACTCAGGCACTAATCTAAAATGGTTTCCAAAAGCTCTCCTGGATCTGGGCTATGGTAGTTGTTTATATTGCAATCGTATTTCCTATTAGAATAGTAACAAATTACAAGACAGTCGTCATGTGGGTGCAAGAAAGTCGTATCTGCAATGGCTGCCCTAAGTTATTTTTATTTTATACTTTGTCACAAGAATGTGAAAAATCCCTCAAAAATTCCTTGTCTTATGTCAGTGGTTCTTGAAATGGTTCTTCAAGTGACACCATTTCAAGAACCACTGACCCAAGATTGGAGATTAGACAGTGTGCAATTCAAATTTATGACAAATGGCAGCTATAATTGCAGATACGACTCGTCATGACGAAGTATGACTTGAATTTCAATGCATTTGTTTTTATCGTAGAGGTGTTGGAACGGAACACACACAAACACACAAAAACCCTTATCAACTCTAATTCAGTCCGGGTGGTTAGACTGCAAACCATTATTGTGAAACAACAAATCATGTGAATGTTTCCACTTATTAAAATTTTGCAGGAGGCTACGCTTGACTTGGTCAGTGTTATCCCAAAACGCATGACTCAATTGAAAGTGAGTGAACACATTTTACCTTCTCCGATGTATCCTCATGAACTTGTTGGAGATGAGCCGTGCTGTGAATGATCTTTTACAAAGAAACATTGAAGTCGTCAATTTGAATCGCCTGTTATCCCTTTTACGGTCGATACATTTATTATGGAGATCAAAACATACCACAGTAGAACAGTTGATACTAAATCTGTGTGTTGGTACTTCTATTTGTAACTCTCAAATGTAGGTCACACACACACACAAGCAATTTGAACACAGACTGGCTACAAAGGGCTTATCACAGGTTTACGTATATCATGATATCATCTGACTAAGACCTTATTCATTATCACTTTCAAACATTGCTGGGGTAGACTTTCAAATGGCATAAACCGTTTTTGTACTCTAACTTTCAAACTAATTACATAAACTATATAAAAGTATACATTTTAGAAGAAAACTTTTACTCTGAACATGATGACGATATCAGTTTTTGGCCCCAAAATTTCTGGAAAGCCTAACTAAAATTTTCATCCTTGAAATTTTGAACTTTTTTGTTTTTTGGAATTTAGAAACAAAAGTCTAGGAAGCGTTTTCTCAATTTTTTGATTTTTATCTTAGTTTTTTTTTAAATGCCAAAAATAGGTCAAAAAATGCAAAAACATCCCACCGCTGCCACCAAAATTTTGAACTTTTTTGTTTTTTGGAATTTAGAAACAAATGTCTAGGAAGCATTTTCTCAAATTTTTGATTTTTAACCTAATTTTTTTTTAAATGCCAAAAATAGGTCAAAAAATGCAAAAACATCCCACCGCTGCCACCAAAATGGCAATTTTTGGCCTATTTTGGCAATTTTTCAAAAAAATAAGATTTATTTGAGAAAACCCTTCCTAGACATTTGTTTCTAAATTCCAAAAACCAAAAGAGTTCAAAATTTCACGAATGCAAATTTTAGTTTGGCTTTCCAGCAATTTTTGGGGCAAAAAATATGTTTTTTTGGCATATTTTGCCAAAATAGACATTTTTGATCAAAAATATTTGTCAAGTAATGGTAAGTTACTAAAAAGATTCATCAGGTTTGTAATTGTAAAATGGAAAGATTATTTCATTTAAACAGAACCAGAGTTTAACACTGACCTTCTGACAGTTTCGTCCGTTATGGGCGACAAACTTCTTCGGAGTGATCCATCCTCCTACTTGACGACATCAGGAGAGTCGAAGTAGGAGGATGGATCACTCCGAAGAAGTTTGTCACCCATGATGGACGAAACTGTCAGAAGGTCAGTGTTATACTCTGGTTCTGTTTAAATGAAATAATCTTTCCAGTAAAGGTAAGGTTACTGCACGGGAGGGATGGAAAAACATGATCAGTTTGATGTCAAAATCACATATAATTATAACAAACACAAATACAGAGTGGTGGTCGCATTTATAAACAATAGGGCCCTTGCACAAAGGATTTATGTTTACACTGTCCAATTATATTTTGTTTGGCCTATTATAAAGGTGTCGAAAGTTTCCTTTATAATCTTATCATTAAGCAACCTCTGTGAATATTACCACAAATTTTCTTGAAAAGGCATTAGGAACAGCCATGAAGAGAATATAATAACCAACCAACTCCTTGTTTTGTTACAAATCTCATGTGTAAAATTATTGACCATTCACAAATACAATAATTGTATACATTTATTTTATTCAACGACACTCTGAAAACATTTGCAGTTTAGTTATTTACCTGCGTTAACGGCCTATGGAATCCATGAGTTGAGGACGGTCTGCTTTTCTCTTTAAATGATTGCGAATACCCAACTGTGGTGGAGAAAAACATCAAAATATTATTAGACTTATGATATTGTGCCGAACGTATAAATTTGTTCAGAGCGCTCACTTTGGGTGTGTGAGGTCCCGGGTTCGAGTCCCTGCTAGGTCGTATAAAAAATTTGGGAATTTATTAAGCATTGGTATGCTTCGTGATTATTACAGTAGAGTAAGTGGGGTGGATTCTGTTCGGCCCGTTACAATATACAGATTTTATTTATACAGCTCATCAGCTGTTAACATAATATCTTGAAACTCCAACCAAGTCAAGAGTACATCCAACTGTGGACACACACCCAACTTAGATGTGTCTTGGTATGCAGAGTGGTGGCAGATGATGGAAATCATGTAAAAATGCTATGTCTCCACTTGCATAAAGGTATAAAATGCCCCCCTCATATGTCTAGGGTTTTGCTGATTAATGGCAAGTTTGTGTGTCCTCGGTTCGAGAGGAAACATTTTGGCATCTGTTTTACCTATCTAACAGGGGACATTTTTGACAAAACTCCATGTAAATGGAGACATTCATTAACTGGGGCAGTCAGGGATAACCGCTCTATACGTCGACTAGCTGTATCAGGCGACATCGCTCAATACGGCGACCTGGCAGTTTTCACTTGAGATCACAAAGGCATTTTATTCTTCACAATTTTTTTTAAATCATCTTACTTATGATAAAAATATCTATCATTTCACCATGGCAAAAAAAATTTCATTGTGTCAAACTTTTGTAAAATTAAAACAAATTTGGAAAAACATCTTCACAAAATTGCAGAAAATCTCCAGAAAATCAACCATTTTTGTCGCTATTGGGGGATTTCCCGTAGCAGTTGAAACAAAATAGGTCAGAGAATGAGTGATGAGTGCAATGGGATGCAAATGGATTTTAATTCCAAAGAAATCCTGAAATTAGATCTTCAAAATATGGAATTGCGGCGCGTATTAATCAAAATGTGAAGAGGAAAGGTTTTTACGCATGTGCAAAGCAGATTTAATTGATCCAGGCATGCACAGTTAGAAAAAACTGGTGTTCCAGCCAATTCACTAAAACATGAAGTAATCCAACAACTTTTCACCCTGTTTTTTTACCACTTAAACTCATTCTTTTTGAAAATCATTGCTGATTAGATCCAAAGCAAGTATAAATACACTTTAATCTTCAAGTTCGTTGAAGTTGATTATCTAAAAAATTGACTCAAATATCGCCATAAGTGGCGACGTTGGTCTATGTCGCTCTATACGGCGATCACCCGATTGAGCGCTTATCCCCGACTGGGGGTATCCCTGATTCTAGTTAGAGTCTACACAGCATAACTAGTGTGTGTGTGTGTGTGATGGAGGGGGAGGGTGTACAGCAGATATAGTACAGACCCTATAGCCTGCCTTCTCAAATAGCGGCCCCGCGTGGAAAATCCGGCCAGCCAACTACTTTAATTTGGCCCTTTGATTGCCTCTGGAATGCAGAAGTATGTAGGTAAAGCATTTAAAAAGGTTTTGATTTGACCCTCCAGCATGTATTTTTCAACTGTTTGTCCTTAATGGCCCACAAACAAATTTAATTGAGAACCCCTGCCCTATAGAAATGGTTTCATCCATACTGGGGTTCATTTAAGAGTGTAAATTAGGTGTGAACCAAGGAATTTATTTAGGAGAATCATTCTCATTTTGTCCACAATGTAAATCCAATCAATGGTAGAGCTATCTTGTATTGTTGCTCATGGATGGCCAGTTTTTGTACATCCAGCATTTTATAGCAACATGTACAACATTTCATAATAGAATCATGGAAGAAAGGGTGTACCTGGGGGGGGGGGGCTTTGATTGAGGGTCTACTGAACTGATTTTGAGCAACAACAAAAAAATGACATTTGAAACTGATTTTGAGGGTCTAGTGAACTGAAACTTATGCAAAAAATAGCCATCTGATCAAAAATGTTCACAATTTTTGATCAATTTCTGTAGTTTGAGCTAAAATGTTGTATTTTGATTCAAAACGGGGTCCAAAGAACTGAAAAGGGGGGTCTTGACCGCTGGACATAGGTACCCTGCTCATACATGTGAGTGAGCGCCCCCGGGCCTAGCTCAGTGCAAGTTGAACAAGGCGCCGCTGGTAATGAATAAAATACACCTACTGTCTATGTGTCAAGATTTACTTGATCTGCCTTGGTATCAGGCCTGTTCAGATCCAAAGGTACAATAACTCTGCTCCATAAGCATAAACAAAGTGGTGCGAGCAAGTCATGATTTCCCCTGTTCAAATCCTTGATGCGGACCTGTGGTGGGGGGTACTCAAGTTTGGTTTTGGTAGGGGTATGCCACTGGAAATTTGAAGTACCACCCATGTATATACCAATTTTTAAGAAAAAGGGACCCATCCATGTACCAAATTCCCAAAATTTTGAGTCAAGTTTATACAAAAATTAAAATTTTCTCCGAAAATTTACGCTAATTTGGCGAGAATTTCCTGATTTTTGTTTGAAATTTCGAAAAAAAATCCAAAATTTTAGAAAATTTTGAAAAACAGACCCATCAAAACATCACATTTTGCAAAGAAAAAGGACCCATTGGCATACCAGAGAGCCTGATTTTGCTACCCAAATTTGCGGCACATCCCCGTAATCACTTTTGTACTAAGTTACCCCCCTCTCCCGGGGTGCGGACACTTACTTTGTGATTTGTTTGCATTGATGCCAACTTTATCCCTGAATGCCAGACTAGCTGACTTGCCCACCTGCAATAAATCAAGTCATATCAATATATTAATTTAATTGGGTATTGGACACTGTTCGACATTTGATGTCATCTCAAACTGTCTTAATTTCAGTAAAAACTGAACCGCCTCAATTTTTTTTGGCCTTATGTTCTGCTATACCAAATCCTTCTTGTTTGATAATTGAATATTGGAATGCAAAAGTGACCCAAATCCACTGGAATAGTTTTAAAGAAAAACGAAAAACAAAACAAAAAAACCTTCCAATGTCTGATGTTTAAGTTATGACAATTTGGTTTGCAGGGTAGGTTAATGAATCCAATTGCTATATGAAACATGATTTTACTATAGTAGTTTTGCTTTGCAGGGGGTCATTTTAGACAGTGGACTCGGGTCAGTCTTGCATTCATATGTGCTTTATGTATTAAGTCTTATGTGAAAATGGTGTGAGATCCATCTGGATCTAATATTTTGTACAGTAGTGCATCTGTGCTTATGCTCTGCTTATCTGAGACAAAATTCAGTGACAAAATCAGTCTGAAACATAGTATTTTCACATATTTGCTGCAGAACTTTTCCTAAAATAGGTTTTTCAACCGCCATCTTGAAATGAGACTACTGATTTTCAATTTTGGCATGTTTTCTAAGCAATATAGACAGAACTTACGCTTAACACCAATTATCTTCCAATTTCAAGAGGAAATTTGGTTGAAATCGGATTTTGGGGGCACTTGTATTGCGGATTCATTTTAGTCCTTCACACATAAGGTAGCCCTAGCTATAAAAAATTTTCTCTCTTGTGTATAACTTGGGTCTGTCTTGCATTCTGGTATTCAATTACTATAATTCATTAAAATCGAGGTTAATAAAATAAGGCTACTTAACTTATTTTTTGTTTAATAAATGAGTTTTTAATAAAATAATTATAAAGCCATCAGAATTTTCTTTTAATTTAATGAAAATGTAGTAAATAGCTTATTAAAACAAGGCTATTTTAATTTTCTTTTGGTTTAATGAAAATGTTCTTTTGACGTATTATCCAAATTATCTTTGTTTATAAACAACAAACTAATAACTGTATTGCTCTTTTTTTTAAATGTTTGAGTAATTATTGTTTTAAAAAAAATAAAGATACTGGGACATCAATGGCTGGAAATTTGTTACTTAAGGTGTACTTATCTTGAATTTATTTAACTTTGTAAACCAGCAAATATATTCTTGAAAGTCTGAAATGTATATCAGCTAAGTTGGATTATAAATTCCATTTTTTTTTTCATAAGCATCAGTAAAATACACCTAAAAGTAAACAATTACAAAACATTTTGCAAAATACTCAAAATTCTAAATAAATCGAAAGTTATGAAAATTGGTATTTGACCTGTTTGGACATACAAAGCTTCGTAATTTTGTTAGGGTCAGTGAAATTCATCCCTATATTTGTCACATAAACAGTGAAGATACTTGCTACTAAATTTCAATGTTACTTCTTAACATAGTCAAGTTTTAAAAGATTATGCTTATGAAAAAATGAAACTTACAAAACTTCATAGTGGTGAATAATGTCCAATCAAAGCAGTAATTAACCATATTAAAAAATTAAAGAAAAATAATTACTTTGTTTATGAGAACAAAAAAAAATTGATATAACATAACCTTCAGATACGAGAGTACTCTAAAAAAACCAATAAATTAAAACGAAGGTTTTATAATTTTCAATAAAACCAAAATATTAATTAAAACGTAGGTTTTATAATTTTTAGAAATGACCCAAAAACGTACTAACCTGCTTCGGATGTTTGGTAAGCTTTGTACATGACACACCGTCCTTACAGGAGCTGCTATTGTGTACATTAACCAAGCAAACTGTCACAAAGAAAGAAAACAAAAACACACACACACATCATTAATTTTACCCCAATACACCCACAGCTTGATTATTTACCTGGAAATACATGACTTTTTTCAAAACATGCGTATGTTGGGTTAAGTTTACGTGTATCGGTCATAATTAATCAATGTCACTTACGGGATAATCCTACACGTATGTGCATTTGGTACAATCAATTTGTTGAATGATGTCACATCTATAATGTGCATTGTAACAGGGCATATTTTTAGGCAAACAAATTTTCATAAGCAAATCATTAAATACGTCACAACACCAACCCTAGGATCTGGGTCTGTATTTATAAAGCACACTTAAGTGCAACTTTTTTAAGAGTTTATCTGCTGAATTTTAAGACAAACTTTTAGAGTTGCACTTAAATGAACAAAAATTTATAAGGGAATCCCTTAACTCTTATGATTTTAAGGGCAACTTTTAAGGGAACCTTGGAGCACCCTTAAGAGTTGCCCTTAAGTCACATGGGTATTCTATAGCATATATTTTACAAGATTTTCTTTTTCATACAAGAAAACACATCCAGTGTGACTAAAGACAGTCAGTTTAATCCTGGGAAATATTTTTTAAAAATTATAGTTAAGATTTTTGCACTTAAAATTACAGTGAAAAGAACGAAAATGATGCCCTGCAATAAAGCAGAAATTGAGCTTCAAAGTTAAGGGAATCACTTAAGTGTAAGTGTAACACTTAAGTTTAAGTATTACACTTACACTTGAAAGGGAGCTTTATGTTCCAGTACAATTTGAGAAAGCCTTCTGTTAGGAGGCAAAATGTCACTTCATAAAAATAGTAAGTGTGGATTTTTTTTAAAGAACGTCTTAGGAATTTGCCAAGTAAAATCCTAATGAACCTATTCAATGAATGAATAACAGACTTAAATAATTACGAATGTCAATGAGTAATGAATCCAAATGAGATTTTGTGTAGACGGCATTTTTTTCCCTTTATAATAGATAAAAACGCAATTTCATGTCAAAATTGCACGAAAATGGTAATCACACATTTGTGAATATAAAATTATGATGACAATCTG
>JXSR01S061946.1:2719-15420 GCA_000969725.1 Ophiothrix spiculata | reverse complement strand
ATACTCAACATGGTTGGAACATACAAATAATTGAAAACTCATAAAAGTAAAACTTATAGTGAATATCATAATTGTGTAGTTTTTGCCATCCTCCATTAAATTTACATAAGGTGTGTCATACCAATCATAGTGATTGTACACTAATTTAAATAGACAAATTGGAAGAATTTCAAATAACCAGTAACTCAAAAAGCAAGCTCGAAAAAAATATTGACTTGACTGGTGCATTGCTTCTAAGGCGATTTAATAGTACAGCAATGAGGAATGTAGGTTATCTCTGTAGAAAAAGAGTACCTTTGTACAAAAGAGGGAAAACATTCAAAATGCTGAAAATGTATTTAAAAAGTTTAAAAAAATTGTGTGTGATGTAGGTTCAAAAATGACTGTTTACGTGAATGTAACGCTCTGGGTAATTCAAAAATGTATGGGTTAAAATACGTTTATGAAGGTTTTGATTCATCAAGGTATTGTAAAATCCAGTAATAGAATTAAATCCAGTCTTCTGGACTTACATTTAGTTGAGTGGCGGTGTTTCGCATCTCATCCGAGATGCATCCTCCAGCCTACTGATCATCTGGTGGCTTCTGTGCAGTGACCTGAAACACGGTGCTGACGTCACAAGAAACGGAACTTTTTAGTCTCTTTGGTATCTTGTCGTAGACCAGATGATCAGTAGGCTGAAGGATGCTTCTCGGATGAGATGCGAAACGTCGCCACTCAACTAAATGTAAGTCCAGAAGACTAGATTTAATTCTATTACTTGATTATGGCTTAAAATGTGTATTTTTAGATTATTAGCAATGTCATTGAATGAAACTTGCACTGAACCAAATCCATACATGATCACATCATATAAAAGTTGTATAATAGCTATTATTTTCTTTAAAACTAGGTTTGTGACGAGCCAAAAATAACCATTTTGATTCATCAAATTTAGGGTTGGGTGGCACAAGTTTGCACATCAAATCACATGAAGCATGAGGTAAACTAGGTCAGGACTTGAATTTCCAGAAAATTAATAAAGAATACATGAAGAATATGAAGACAAATTCTGATGGGTAGGGTGATATAAGGGAGTAACATACTATCTGATTATGAGTCATAGCAAAGTTTGGGCAAAGCCGGTGATGTATTATCACAATTCCTTCGAGACTGCGTGCTACAAAGGCTGGGAGCTTTAAGTCATATGTTATTAATTAAATATGTATAATTAGAGTAAATTATGAAAGAAATTGCTTGGCTGTTAAAAGACCCATTAATATCTTAAGCCATCTACCCAGAGTGGTGGGCTACAAGTGCTGTGTTTAAATTGCTATTATGCAATAACCCACAATTATCAAGTTAAGCTACTACCAAAGCAATAAGCATAGGAAAGTGAAATACAAGTCAGGGGAGTTGCATAGTGCACTATAAATCACCTGCAATTTGAATAAACTATGCAATAAGCATTTGCGATTAGAGCCATGTTTAGGGCAAACCAGAGGAAAGAAGGTGTTGTCTTTAAGCCAAAGCAAACTTTAGTAAACTACTACTGTCACTGTTATCATTTTAGACATACAGTGGGTGGGAGCTAGCTATGAAAGAGAATCAGTGTGAAGATTGTACAATAGTGAACTGTAGGGTACAACTGGTCTACTTGGAAACTATGGTAATTTGAACCATTTTAAGTACTTTATCGAGCTTAGAACCAGTAACATAGTTAATGCTACAAAAAGTACTAGAGGCAAACCATTTTTGGTTGATTCTAGATGTTAATCGTAAGAGGTGCAGCCTGTAATGCACCTAATCAAAGCTTCAACTTTCAATGTTTCAATTCCCATAATGTTCCAAGTAACCCTACTTCACCCTATCATTACAATACAAAATGACAGCTATATCCAAATTTATATCTATGATCTACTTGATATTGACAAAACTTGTGTATCAGCTGTCACTTTTAAGCAGGAAAAGTAAATAGAAAAAGTATTATAAACAATTACTTTACAATCAGTTTGGAACATTAGTTGAAATTTTACAATCAAGATTGTGCTAAGAAAAGGTTAGGACAATTTTGGACATTTATTTGGTTAAAGACACAGGGAGGGTTGCAATTCAATCTACCTGATTCTGCGGGTACTGTGGAATAGGAAATCTAACCTGCAATGGTTGGAAAATGCAAATCATGCAAATTGGGTTAACATTATGCAAAACAATGCTGGGCCGGGGTTAAGATTTAGGGACGCAATGTTATTTCTACCGCTTCATCCCATGTTTGTATCATCTAATTTACACAGATTACAACTCAACACAAGCAAAAAGCAGACAGATGCACTCTCTCTAATGTAAAAGCAGGACTTCATTAATTCACATCAAAAATCCTTAAAACTAGAACTCATTGACTATCTATTTCTTAATGTCAAGTTTGGATGCCTACAAGTGCTTATCTTATATTTCAAAATGTTTCGATGCAGAAGGAATAAATATGTGTACGAATTACAAATGTGGGCAAATTTTTGACTTGAAAATTGTTGAATTTACATTGTGTTTTCCCGTTGGAATGAAGCTTAACCAAGATGACCTTTCTTCCAATAATTATATGGAAATCAAATGAACAAGTTTATTGCTGACACAATAATACAAATTTTGGTAAAGCGCAAGTACATAGCATTTGGTAAATTATCGAACATAGAAAATATCTCATCCAAACTTGACACAATTCTATATCCAACTAAATCATTACAAATAAATAGGCCACACTTCTATTATTAGTAGTCCTATCACTCAAAACTATACTATAATACCAATGATGACAATTTTGAGAAATTATTGAATGGAGATTTTGGAACAGAAACCTGAAATCTTTCATTGTCAATTAACAAGATGGGCAAATTTAAAAAAAATGGTTCTTAATTGTAATGTCTTGTAAATGGACAAAATGGTGTCAAAACTTATGTTTATGATATATTTTTCAGTTCAATCTGGGAATAAAACTCAAGTTTCTTGACGTAAATATTTCTTCAAAAATATCTTACTTGACCCTGGCTTACATATTTTCTTTCTCCTTCAATACAACAAGTTTGAAACTAACAAAAAATAAGGCAGTTACTGTTCCTCATCAGAATATCGGCTTACGCTGTCAAAATCTAGATCCCTGCATTTCCGACCACCTCTTCCAAGCTTCACTAATTCATAATCACAAATTGTACAAAGGATTTAAAACAACCTTCAATTTTTCCTGAAAGCTGACCATGTCCTTGAGTCCTCTTAATAACAGCGTTTCAAAGTTTTTCCTTTTTTCAAATTTACATCGGCACCACATTTTGATATTAGGAAAGAGAGTAAATTGCCGACTATTTCCTGCGTCCTTCATGATGTTAAGCCTCTCTCAAGATGTTTTCCCTTTTCAATAGTGACAGGCTTGTGTTATCTGGGTGGGGTAAGCTTAGCGTGTACCAGGCACGTAACTTTGATAAGCAAACCACTATCTCACTTCATATCACTACATACAACATCATCTGAACAATCTCAATCTTTTTTTTTTTATATAAATCACAGCAAATAAACTTCATGTCACATGCTATAATAGATCACACAACCAAACACATCAATTATTTTGGTTAACTTTCACGTATAAGCTTAAGGGTGAATACTGGACTGGGGGGTAAAAATGATGATTTGAATGTAGAATTAAGGGGAAAATTTCTATAATTATAATTTTTAGCCCACCAAGTCCAGTCCAGTATTTACCCTTAAAGAGTTTCTTTCCAAATATATAATAAGAAGTTTTTGATTATCAACCATATTTAGTATTGAAAAAAACAACAACACCAGAAACAAAAAAAGCAAGAATAATCATAGAGTTTGTCAGACAAGGTCTCTGCAGTTTCAAACAAATAGTCAAATATCGATATCCTTACTTTTTCAAAGACTGTGAAGGACTGGATAAAGGCAAATTAATTACATGAATTATAAAGTTACCTCATAAGAATAACTATTAGTTAAGACTGGCTACATTGAATTTCTATTTTTAATAAGCCTTCAAAATGTCCAACGCAACCGTACTAATTAACTACATGTAAACCAAAACTACTCTGCTGCTTTTTCAAAATTTTTGGATTGCTTGATAAACACAAGATGCCAGTATGTATCAATGAAAAAACATGAAACTTTAAAAAAAAAATATCCTGAAAATGTGCGTAAATTTTGGCAAAAAGGGTGAAAAAAGGGCTGAAAATATATAAAAACTCGTAAATTTGGAAAAAAAAAAAAAAACCTGAAATCAGGTTAAAACAGGAAAACTGGCAACTCTGATAAATAAACAATCAAAAAGTTGACTGGATGTTAAGGTCAAAATATCATCACTGCCAAAATACTGTCTTCCTTGACATCCAGGGGGGGACTCTGGCTAAACTTGTTACCATCTGTGAGCTAAAAATTATAGGTTAATAAATGCGCATTTCATACGCGAGTGAAATGAGTCAAAATAAATGCACGCGCGGTCAATTTTGATGCGTCCAATTCACGAGGCCTGTAGGGGCCGAGTGCATTGGACAGCAATCAAAATTTACCGCAAGTGCATTGATTTTGTCTCATTTTACGAGCATTATGGAATGCAAATTTATTAATCTAATTCATACACGACAGAAAAATAATATTGTATCTTTTGTGAAAAAATAAGGCCTTTCATATGACCATCAAAATCCAAAAACTTCTCTACACTAAATAAATAATCACCCAACAACAACAATGAAACATTCATACGCACTAAATGCCCGTCACGCAAACCGGAACGCAACAAGCGCAGTGCATTGTAAAGATCCACTGCACTCCACATACTTTATATTCTTGCATTCTGATTGGCTAGGTGACAAGCGGAGCACACACGAAGTGTATGAATGCAGCAAAATGTATTGTTTTCACTCAGCGACAACTTGACTCTTATTTTCAATCAGATTATATGTATAAGAAAAACTAACATTTAAGGTCAAAATATAATTTGAACTGTTTTCAAATAAATTCTTTGTCATAACTGGTTTTAATAATTTTCAACTCTTTGTTGCTAATCAGGAATGTTCTTAGGGCAGTCAGTAGCAAGAAGGTGGTTAACATAGGGGCATTAGATTAAGATGCACCAAGGGGCGGCTTCAAAACTCAACCAGTAGCTGTCTGTCGGTTCTGGGCAGTTGGCTATTGTTTACTCCGGTTGAACCATCCAGAACCGGCAGGCAACTGCTGGTTGAGTTTTGAAACGACCCCTAATAAAATCAAACAAAGTCTTTTGTCACTTCACAATTATAGGAGTGGTCTTGAAAAAACAAAGACATGTTGCAGCATGGAACCATTTGTGGGTGTTGAATTTTGGATTTGCTAATTTTATGCATTTCGAATTGCTAGATTCAATATGTTTCCAGCTTATTGCAGAATAAAAAGGCTTAATTTTCCTCTTATGGAGACAGAAATGTTTGCTTTGACAATGATTTGGCACAAAATTTGTTTCTATCATAAAGCTTATTACAATAACTCTAGCATTTGGAGTTGAAGCTTGTAACTTAAGTAAGTCTAGACAACCTTGCATATAAGTTGCAAGCCTTTTTGAAACATGCTTCTGAAAATGTCTTCTAATGAACCCAGTTGTAATTTTGGACAACCTTCGTATGTGTTGCAAGCGGATCTGAAACATGCTTCTAATTGACGCAGTTGACACTTCTGATTGTCCCAATTGAAAGCACATTTCTTTAACTAATTGCATCCATTGACAAAAGACAATGAAACACAATTAAACAGTAACTAATTGGTCTATTTTTGGTATCTTACAAAATTATCTCATACAATTAATGAAGATAAGGCTAGATAAAAACACAAACGTTTAAAATGACACGCAATACCAACACGTTTTAGAATGTCACATTTCAGAACAGCATCAAATTATGTGTGTTTAAATTTGGAGCGAATGTGCACCAAACGTTTTTTGGACATGGTCTATTCTATCCATAATTCAACTAGCCAGATTAACTATAATCTAAGATATCAATGCATGATCATTGAACATGAAAAAGCAAATGTACATTTGATTTTAGCTTGATGTTATGCAAAATTTCAACATCTACTCAAACTTGACTAACTACTGTAATGGCAAGTGATTACTTTTTTATCTGTAAGCCAGCACAAGATTTGATTTTTCCATGATTCAACACAAATTTGTTATTAAATTAGATTTTATGCTGTAGCACTAACAAACAAACATTTTGCAAGGTTGCAGATTAATATTTTAGTTTTCTAAAGCCAAAAGCGAAAAGAACACAATTGGAGTTCAAAAATAATACACGATTGGAGATTAATATTTTAGCTTTCTAAAGCCAAAAACGAAGAACACAATTGAGTTCAAAAACAATACCCAGCTTTTTAATTTGACCTGCAACTTTGCCTTCCAAAAACTCAGTTAAAATTTACAAAAATAATTTACATTATTTTTCAAAACTTTCTAAAATTAGAATATCTTGTTTGATTAAGATAAAAAATCAAAAGTAGATAAAAGTTTTAGAATTAACACTTCTCTGTTTCAAAAGTTATGTCATTTTGAGATTTAAGAATTCATATGTCAGAAATTAAATATTTTGTCTCAAAAATCAAGCACCACTGTGCCAGGACTGAAGTGTTATTCTTTATTTCTTCATCCTTAAACCTACCTTCTAGGTTCAAACATAGACGCACTACGCCCAGCTCCTGAAAAAAAAAAGATATATAAAATTTTTAAAAAATTAGGTAAAAAATATCATGTTAACATCACGATACTCTTTGAAACCAAAATGAATGGTTAAACAAATTCTTAAAAAGTTTATAAATACACAAGAGAGAGAAAAAACTTTCAATTAATGGTAGAGTTGGATATGATCCATTATTGTATATAAATCTTGACTGTGTGTTGCCATCTCGAATCTTTATTGTTGTTTTGTTGTTTGTTTTTTGAATAAGGGTAAAATGGTTTAAAATAAGAAACTTGTTTCGCTAACCATGATTGTGCAAATGTAAACAATGACATTGAATATTGCAAATTGTGTTAAGGTATGTTACAGCAATAGCATCATCTTTAGGCTCATTCCAGTGAAAACTAAACCTTTTTTGATTTCAAGCAAAAAATCATTTTTTTTATTCGACCATATGAGCAGTATTTTCAGTCATACGTTTGTGAAAAGTATTTTCTAATCAGAAATTTTGAATTTGTTCTACTCATGCATTAATGAGCACATGTTTTCATTCAAAAATGTCACAAACGTTACCAAAAAGTTACACCAACATGTCACAAACGTTACCAGACGTTACCGAACAAAACATAGCATTTAAAGAAATCCTGACAATAGAATTTCCTACCACTTTTATGAACTATTTGCGCGATAAAAAATTCGCTAACATGTCATAGAAATTTTACTTTGAAGTCATTTGGAGCAAAAAAACATTTCCTTGCGAGGTCACAAACGTTACATGAACTTTATTCAGTATTTTGGCAATCATTTTAATCTTTGAACACCTGCATGTCTTGATCCCACCCATGAGCACCATTATCAACAACAAACTTGTTGATATAATGTTTATGCTAGGTTCTGTGGCCATTTAAAAGTGAATTTTTTTCAATTTTTCGGTCACAAACATTACTTTGGAATCACCCTTTAGTTCAAATCAAATGAGAACAGATATTACTCTGTTCATCTCGTCATCTCAAACTACTTGGGTGCCAATATTAATGCAGACAAAACAATATATTCAATTAGTGTATCATGGTCAATTACTAATTTTCAATTATCATTTGAATAATTTTCTTTCTGTTCATTTTAGGCCAAGTAACATACATTACAAGTTGATTTTCCAGACTTTTTTTTAAAAGTTGGTAAGGGAGGTCCTTATTATTTAGTATTTTTCAAGAATTTGCTATTTATTTTGGGCCAATTTTCAAAAGCTGAATGTTTGCCATATTATGAGGAGGCCAATGTTATGTCCTCATTTCTCAACAGCTACTATCCCAGTCTGGAGACATTGTGTTTAGTGGGTTTATGAATGATACCCAAACACTTACATTGACTTTTTACATTTCAACCTCTTCTGAATTTAAGTATTCAAGCCATAGAAAAATAATAAAAAAATTTCTGCAAAATTGGTGAAAGCGGGGACATTCAACTGGTTATTATTGTTACTTGGCCGTATATTTGCAGATGATGTTTTATTTGAAAGCTTTTATAAATCCCATGGACATTAACAAAATTTTCAACTGAATTATTTTAAAATTAATAATTTGTCTTGAAAGATGTTTCAAACATGAGAAATCTATCACTTTTTAAGTAAAAAATAGCAACGTCATGGATGAAAAATATACAATGAATTTAAACCAAATAATGCCCAATATAGACTCTTAATATGATAAATAGTTTTTACACACAACAAGAATATTTGCTCAGCTTAGGGAGCTTTCTATCCGCCCTTACGCTGGACCTTTGTCAACCCGACGTTAGGGGGCGCTATTGGGTTAAGCTTAATATAGACTCTTCTTTTGTACATTTGTTCAGAGATTTATATTTTTACCGGTTTTACAATCTGGCAAGGCTTCTTATACAAGTGAGCTTCTAGGAATTTAAACCAAATAATGCCCAAAATAGACTCTCTGTTTGTACATTTGTACAGAGATTTATATTTTGACCGGTTTTACAATCTGGCGAGGCTTCTTATACAAATGAGCTTTAACCTTATTGCATTTACTTGATATATAAGGTAGTGTATCAAAGAAAATGTAGTCTCAAATTTGTGCTAATATTGAAAAGAAAGAAAGTTTAGAGATTGGAATCTCTGCCGGCGAAGTCTTTCCAACATATGCATGCTGCCCTCATGTGTTCATTTCTGAAAGACCCTACCTCATGTAAATTTTGCCACAAGTTTGATCAAGGTATAAATGCTTCATGATATTAATACACCAGTCAATAGTTGGATTGAGCATTGACATGGTCTAAAACTTTAAAAAGTATCACTAAAATCTAATCCCAGATCGATGTCGCATATGTCTTAATGTATTGTGGAACATCTGAACTCAATTCGTCCCAATCTACCACTGTAATTTTCTAGTTCTTGGTATATTTATTGTCAAATACATAAAAGCACACCTGTAACATATCATAAAACAAATTGCCTTGTACATCAAATTTTAAAAAATATATATGTTAGGGACGTACCATTAGATTTCCAGGGGGAGCAGGAAGTTGGGTTCGGGGTTGAATTATTTTTTTTCCACGCCCCATTTGGGAGCGAATTTTTATTCCAAAAACTTCCTGCTCCCCATGGAAATCTAATGTTGCGCACCTTAGATGCTTAATTTCTTCAAACCAGGAGGACACCTATGAGACAAGACACTCAATCTGTCTGGTTCGTGATACAAGACGCCTACTGCATCATTCTTTATGCCAGCACAAATCTTAAGATCTAGGTCATCTATCACCTGTCAAATACTGGTTAAAATGGCTCACCACAGACTGACCTAGACAAGACTCCTCTTAATGAATGCCAATGAGTGAAGCGAATTTCCACATTCAATTTACGCTATCTGGTCACAACTTTTTTACATTCTGCTGGTTCTTAACAAAAATACACGACATATAAGATTTCCAGTAACCACATGCCTGCAATCGGATTGGCATCCCACACATATGCTGACAAAGATAAACATTCTAACCACACACAAGATTTTTTTTCATTTACCTGGTTTATTTACAAACAAACCCATCCATGAATTCCTCGCCGAATTCCTCTTCAAGATGCCTGCAAACGAGAGCGAGTTCCTGCATTCCACTATAAATCCCATGGTCTAAAAACGGAACCAGTCAGTCAAAAAACTACCAAGACTACCCAAAGGACATCATAGCAGCATGGCGCATCTTGATTATTCCGATGCCAAAATATTCTTCCAGCGACAGAGGGAACATATTTCCTGATCGACTGACCATGCATAAACAAGTTTCCACAAACAACTGGATTAGCACCAAGCTATGAAGTGACCACAGTATCTATTCCATTATGTGACTGATATAAAACTTGGCATCAACCACCAACTTGTGTATCAAAATGATATCAAGACTTGATGAATACTATAAATAACTCTCTCGCTCTCCTTCTCTTTCATAGGGAAGTAGTCTATTTCTGGTGTTCTCCCCTTTGCATATGAATCGACTGCACTTGCAACAAGAGTGCATTAAATATCAAACATTCCTGCACATACGCACTGACTACTTCCCTTTAAAATCCCTCAAAACTTTTCACGCTGCTATTATAGCATCGAATGGGAGGACCATATAAAAACATTAACCATGCACACATTACATGGTTAATAAGCGTCACATCTAATCATCTCAAATCTGGGCAACTTCTGACATTTTCACATGTCCGTGCTTGGCGTAAAGAGGAAACCACTGATCAAAGATAAATAAGTTCCGCATGCGACCTAGCTTTTACATGCAGCCGTCATTGTGCAGGCCTGCCCCTATAGTTCTTTTCTATATTACGCCTTGTTGTTTGATTTTTCCAGAGGGTGTGTGGCGTGAAATCAAATGTAGCAACATTCAATCAAGCTGCAATTTTAATAGTTTTCATCCACCTGCTTTTCTGCAAAGCTCTTGATAGTTCCAAAGTTGCAGACTTTTAAACTTCTAATCCCAGCTCTGACCAATTTGATATAGAACACGATTTTATCATACTCCTCAACTAAAGTCTATCTTCGAAATGAGCTCCCCATTTCGCGGGGTTTTTACTCAAGTAGTACTCTGCGTCGTACGCGTCCCACTGCAATTCACACAGGATGCGACTGGTTGTTACCGCGATCTTCACGCCAAGTTCTTGTCCGGGAAAATTGACCAGTCATGCATCAGCTTTGCCAGTTGATTTAAATTCTGAAATACGTGTACACACAGACTGTGTGGAAGCTCGATCCTTTGAATATCTGGATGCAATTTTCAGGGAGCTTATTTAGAAGATAGACTTAAATTCTTTCTAAAACCAACCTTTTAAATTGCTACTATTGACATGAAAGTTATGGATGGCCATCCATTTTTACATGCGCAATAAGTTCCATATCATGCTTATTTCAAAGATTTTGTATTTTGAGAATATGTCATCTTTCAGTGTGTGTGTTTTTTTTACGTCATCTTTCAGTGTTTTTTTTTTTTTGGTTTTTTTTTTTTTTTTACAATTCCTTGACAAAAAATGCATGCATAATTGAGTTTCAGAAGATTTCAATTTTTTTAATTTTCTTTTTTATTTTGATATTTTTGAAAATGAACATGAACTTGTCTATTTTACAGTAAAAGTGGCGTAACTTCATGGGTAAAACACTCACAACTTTTGCTGCAGCAATCAAAATTGAGTGCATTTCAGAATATATCCAGATATGCTTTAAATCTGTCAAATGTGTATTTTGCAATATTCACCTACTTTCTCAGTGGAATTGTTGGGAATAATACGTATATAAAAGTTAATTAGGTTCTATGACACTTTTTCTTTCTTTTTTTTCCCCCTTTTTTTTTTTTTTTTTTTGCTTGTAACTGCCTTATAAAATTGTTCCTATGGGGATTCCCATGGGCACAGTTTCTTTTTAATGTCCACAAACTGGTACTACTGAGCTATTTCTAATGCCATCAAGCTAGCCAATGTTTTAAATTATTAATTGCCTAATTATACAATCAGGATTATTTAATTGCTTCATTTCCACTTCATTATCATTATGGCCTACAAATTAATTGGTAAAATTATACATAAAATAGCAATTTTTCTCAAATTCACTGTGGAAAAGTTGACACAAAGTTCTTTATGTGAAAGGATCAAAGAAATGTTGACTTATAAAAAAAGTCAAGCTAATAATGCTTGGATTTACCAATGATCAATTTGAATGTTTTCCACATGGGGGGAGCAGTCTATCTAATTGCCTGATCTTTAATTGGCATGGGAATCTGTTATCAAGTGGCTGGTAATTAAATAGTAATAAGGTGACTGTTCTACAGGGTGTCCCTTAAAAAAGGAAACCGAGATTTGCACCCTCTGTTCTTGGAAACGGTTGAATGCTTTGTGGTACTGTTTTGCTAGATTAATGCACCAGAAAGTCTTCTTTACAACAATACCAAATATTCCTACGTTGTTAACCTGGTTGAGTAATTGCGACAAATTTTATGAATTGTGCATTTTATGCCTTTGTACCACTTTTGGTAGAGTTAACTTCTTCCGTCTTTTGGTGCCATTTGGTGGAAATTTGAAGACTTTGATGTTAAGCAGGGATGTAAGTTAACAACCTGAAGTAGTGACAGAAAGGCCTGAAAATGGAGTAAAATCGTCCAAAACTAGGCTGAGAATAAATAAAACAGGGCAAATTTTAAAGGGCCTGAATTCATACATCCATGTGTTAAGGTAAGCCAACAAGAAATCTCTCTTCGATAATAAACGGCAACTTTATCAAGGCTACGTATCTGTTCTCATTCAACAAGTACCAAAGAAAACATTTAAAAGATGAACTGCATCTTGCAATGGTATTCTGGTTTAAATAAAGCATGCACTAACAAAAATACGATATCAAGCTGATGAATGGTTTGAAATTCAATTTTGGGATTGAATTTTCCATAGCTCAAATAGGAAGCAAATTAATCATGAAATCTCCTTTAAAAAACGTTCCTGTGTGCAGTTGCACTCTCCGAGTTTAATATTCT